>JAJIBD010027250.1:110000-112251 GCA_021461705.1 Cryptotis parvus | reverse complement strand
TCAAGTCAATCAACATAATACATCATATAATAAGAGAAAAAATAAAAACCATATGATCCTATTGATAGACGCAGAGAAAGCATTTGACAAGATCTAACACACACCCATTCATGATGAAAACCCTCAGAAAATGGGAATTGAAGGAACCTTCCTCAAGATAGTCAAAGCCATCTACCAAAAGCCCACAGAAGTATCATTCTCAAGGGGAAAAATTGAAAGTCTTCCCCTTAAGATCAGGGACAAGACAAGGTTGTCCACTCTCACCTCTTTTATACAATATAGTACCAGAACTAATCAATTCCATTCACAATTGTGCCACAGAAAATCAAATACCTAGGAATCAGCTTAACCAAGTGTGTAAAGGACCTGTACAAAGAAAACTACAAGACTGAAAAGCTTCTTCACCTCAAAAGAAACAGTGACCAACATGCAAAGACAGCCCATAGAATGGGAAATAATGTTTACCCAATACCCATCAGATGAGGGTTAATATCCAGGATATAGAGGTGGGAGCAAAAAAATAAATCCAAGGTATATCAGACACTGGTATAACTTTACAAAAAGAAAACAGCCAACCCCATCAAAAAATGGGGAGATCTGAACAGAAACTTCGACAAGAAAGAAATTCAAATGGTCAAAATGCATATGAAAAACGCTCATCATCAGTAATCATCATAGAGATGCAAATCAAAACAACAATGAGATATCGTCTCATACCACAGAGACTGGCACATATCCAAAAGAACAAGAACAACAAGTGCTGGCGTAGATGTGGAGAAAAGGGGACCCTCATCCACTGTTGGCGGGAATGTCGACTGGTGCAGTCGTTTTGGAAAACAATATGGACATTCCTCCAAAGACTAGAAATTGAACTCCCATTTGACCCAGCCATATCGCTCCTGGGAATATACCCTGGTAAGCCAAAAACACACAGCGGAAACACCATTTGCACTTTTATTTTCATAGCAGCACTATTCACAATAACCAGAATCTGGAAACAACCAGTGTGACGGAGAACTGATGACTGGATAAACCGTGGTACATTTGCACAATGGAATACTATGCAGCTGTTAGGAAAAACAAAATTATGAAATTTGCCTATAAATGCATGGACATGGAGAGGGTCATGTTGAGTGAAATGAGCCAGAAGCAAAAAGACAGATATAGAATGACTACATTTATTTGCATGATATAAATATAGATATATATTGGTATTGGATATTGATATCATAATATGTATATAAACATATTATGCATATATATGTATATATAATGATGCCAATATCCAAGGTTAGGCAAAACATGGATCAGGAGGTCTTATCAAAAGTGGAATCTACCACAAACGGGTGGGAGTTGAGGTTAGGTAAGACAGAGAAGGGAACAGTGTGCTAATAATTGTCAAAAGGGATAATACCAGCCTAGAACTGAGATTTGAATATGGGCAAAAGATACACATGATAACCTCTAGATTTATGTATTGCAATCCACAATGTGTAAGAGAAGGAAGAGAGAGGGAGAGAGAGAGAGAGAGAGAGAGAGAGAGAGAGAGAGAGAGAGAAAAGAGATAAAGAACCTGCCATAGTGGCAGGCTCTTGGATAGGGAGGGAATACAGGGACATGTATGGTGGAAATGGGCACTGGTGGAAGGATGGGTGCTGGAACACTGTATGACCGAAACCCAAACATGAACATCTTTGTAATTGTATATATCTCGGTGGTACAATAAAATATTACAAAATTAAGATAAAAATAAAATGCCTTTCCTAATTTTTCCAAAGTTGATCAATTTCAGGATGTACATATTACTCCACTTCTAGGAGCTATCTTGCCAGTTTAACATGAGATGGACACTTCCATCCCTGCACTGCTAAATTAAAAAAATCAATATTTAAAAATAGCAGGAGGCTTATTGCTAATAGGCCAAAAATGTGAAGAATAAAGTGATTTATTTCAATGCGAGATCATTATGGCATTGTTCACTATTTTGGGGGGCTTTTTGGGTCACACCCGGCGATGCTCAGGGGTTTCTCTTGGCTCTGCACTCAGGAATCATTCCTCGCGTTGCTCGGGGACCACAAGGGATGCCAGGGATCGAACCCGAGCTGGAATGGGCCGGCCATGTGCAAGACAAACGCCCTACCCGCTGGGCTATTGCTCCGGCCCGGCATTGTTCACTATTTAGTCCTGTCACAGTGGCAATGAGGAGGCAGGCATCTCTATATATACCATCTAGGTAGAACGTGAAAGATGT
>JAJIBD010027250.1:0-105000 GCA_021461705.1 Cryptotis parvus | reverse complement strand
TCTTCTACTTCATTGTAGTTTTGTATTTTAGTTGCCTTTGAGTATATCAGGGAGCCATGCTTGTTTGCTTAGAAGCAAACAGCATTTCACTCTGGTCTAATTACTTAGGGGGTCCTACGTGGCCAGGCAAATATGCTGGTAAGATCTAGCTAGTCCCACGATGATTGTGGTAGCATGGGAGAATATTTATACCAGCTAGTACAGCATACATGGTCAGATAAACTGCCACATTTAGACTACCCCCTTATCTGCGAAGTGATTTGCAGGCGGCAATTCAGAGCAGATGCAGCGGCCCTCAGAGGAGTCCTGCAACAAAGGAGGAAGAAAGAAAAATCAGGAGGAAAAAGAGATGAATGAGAAGATAAGAATAAGAAAAATACTTGAAGGATAAGAAGGTGGTTAACTGCTATAGAGGCAGGCTAGGTGAGAGGGAAGGGATTTGGGGACATTTTAGTGGGAAATGGCACTGGTGGAGGGATGGGGCCTGGAACACTGTAAGATGTAACCCAAATATGAACATCTTTGTAATTTTATATCTTATGGTAGTATAATTAAAATATTAAATTAAAAAAGAAGGAGGTTAAATCTAGCCAGTACTAGAATGATAAAATTACATTCTCTTGTAGGGTCTCATCCTGAAACCCTGCAGCTGTGTTTCCCTGGTGCCCAACTCTTTCCTGGTAACTACTACAACAGATATAAAGGACAGAGTCATCCATTTAAATGGTAATTCAGTCTCTCCCTAGTGTGGTCGCAGAGGATATATCATTCTGGGAGAAGTCTAAAACATTAAAGTTCAAGAGTCTCTTCATGAACATATCTTGGCCCATAGTAATCAAGTGATCCCTGAGCAATTGTTACTGAAAGACCTGCCTTCTCAGTTGTTACTCCCACACCCAAAACACTAGAGAGTAATTGCAAATAGGACAAGTTTTTGGAATGTTGAATTTAAAAAGGCTATGTGTTTACGGTGTGATTCTCATAGACTGTATAAAATCAGGTAATTTCAAAATAGGAAGTATGGCAGTCATTAGACCTAATAAGTCTCATAGTTTTCCAGTCAAAAATGTCTGCTTCAGCTATGCACTCTTTAGTGATCCTTCAGTTGGAGAAAACTCAACATTCCTTCAACTATAAAGCCAAAAGGAATGGTCTTTCAATCATTTTGGCTTCATAGTGTAGGGCTTATTCCATATTTGTACTTACTTAGGTAATTCACTGGCAACTTAGATATATAAGTTCATACTTACTGTTGCTTAAGATTTGTAGAAGAGATACATTTCACTATTGTTTGTATGAGATCTTGCCTGAAAATCATGATTTTTAAAATTCATTTATTTATTTTATTATAACCCAGTAAGATAGATATTTACAAAATTGTTAATGATTGAGTTTCACTCATAAAACGTTGGAGCAGCCATCTATCGACCAGTACCTATTTTCCACAACAGTGTGCCCAGATTTATCCCTCCCCAGCCTGCCTCTATACTAAGCAGTCTACTTCTTCTTCTTCTTCTTCTTCTTCTTCTTCTTCTTCTTCTTCTTCTTCTTCTTCTTCTTCTTCTTCTTCTTCTTCTTCTTCTTCTTCTTCTTCTCCTCCTCCTCCTCCTCCTCCTCCTCCTCCTCCTTCTCCTCCTCCTCCTCCTCTTCTTCTTCTCCTTCTCCTTCTCCTCCTCCTCCTCCTCTTCTTCTTCTTCTCCTTCTCCTCCTCCTCCTACTCCTCTTCCTCTTCTTAGTCTCCTTCTCCTCCTCCTCCTCCTCCTCTTCTTCTTTTCCTCCTCCTTCTCCTCCTCTTTTTTCTTCCTCTTTCCTCTTCTTTTCCTCCTCCTTCTCCTCTCTCCTCCTCCTCTTCTTCTTCCCTCTTCTCCTCCTCCTCCTATTATTCTTCTCCTCCTCCTCTTCTTCTTTCTCCCCCCCTATTCTTCTCCTTATTCTTCTCCTTATTCTTCTCCTTCTTCTTCTTCTCCTTCTTCTTTTTCTTTTTTATTCTTCATCTTCTTTCTTCTTCTCCTTCTCTTTCCTCTTCTTCTTTTCTTCTTCTCCTTCTTCTTCTTATTCTCCTTCTTCCTTCTTCTTCTACTTCATCTTCTTCATCTTCTTTCTTCTTCCTTTTCTCCTTCTTCTCCTTCTCCTTCTTCTTCTCTTCTTCTTTTCCTTCTCCCTCCTTCTCCTTTTTTCTTCTCCTCGTCTTCTTCCTTTTTCCTTTTCCTCCTCCTCCTCCTTATGTTTCCGCTTCTGCTGCTTTTGCTTCTTCTGCTTCTGCTGCTTCTGCTACTTCTTTTGCTCTTCTGCTTCTTCTTTGTCTACTTCTTCTGCTGCTACTTCTTCAACTTCTTCAGCTTTTTTCTTCTTTCTTCTTCTTCTTCTTCTTCTTCTTCTTCTTCTTCTTCTTCTTCTTCTTCTTCTTCTTCTTTCCTCCTCCTCCTCTTCTTCTCCGCCTCCTCCTCTTCTTCTCCTTCTCCCTC
This sequence comes from Cryptotis parvus, assembly GCA_021461705.1. Classification (NCBI taxonomy): domain Eukaryota; kingdom Metazoa; phylum Chordata; class Mammalia; order Eulipotyphla; family Soricidae; genus Cryptotis; species Cryptotis parvus. Next base: position 102,535 of record JAJIBD010027250.1, on the reverse strand, counting down.
CTCCTTCTCCTTCTCCTTCTCGTCCTCCACCTCCTCCTCCTTCTCCTTTTTCCTTCTTCTCCTTCTCCTCATCCTTCTCCTTCTTCGTCTCCTTCTTCTCATCCTCCACTTCCTCGTCCTCCTTCTCTTTTTCCTTCTCCTTCTCCTTCTCTGTCTCCTTCTCCTTCTCTCCTTCTCCTTCTCCTCCTCCTGTCCTCCTCTTCCTATTATTCTTTCTCCTCCTCCTCCTCCTTCTTCTCTTCCTCCTCCTCCTTCTTTCTTCTTCATCATCATCTTATTGTTCATTCATCTTCTTCTCTTCATCCTCTTCCTCTTCTTCCTCTTCCTCTTCTTCCTCTTCTTCTCCTTCTCCTTCTCCTCATCCTCCTCTCCTCTTCTTCTTCTCTTTCTTCTTCTCCTCCTTCTCCTCCTCCTCTTCCTCTTCTTCTCCTTCTTCTCCTCTTTTTCCTCTTTTTTCCTTCTCCTCCTCCTCTTCTTCTTCTTCTTCTTCTTCCTCTTCCCCTTCCTCTTATTCTTCCTCATCCTCCTCCTTATGTTTCTGCTTCTGCTGCTTCTGCTGCTCTTCTGCTGCTTCTTTTGCTTCTTCTGCTTCTTCTTCATCTACTTATTTTGCTTCTGCTTTTTTTCAGCTGCTGCTTCTGCTTCTTCTGCTTCTGCTCTGCTTCTTCTTCTTCTTCTTCATCTTTCTCTATCTCTTTCTGCCTCCCATCTCTTACACTTTGTGGCTTTCCATACTACATTTAGGAGTTATCATGTATATCCTTTTGCATACATTCAATGCTCAGTTCTAGTCTGACATTACTACTTCCAACAATTAGTAAAACACTGGAAATATTTATCTCTATTTATATCCCACAGATGAATGCAGTCATTCTATATTTGTCAAAATTATGATTACTAAACTCTCATTTTCTTTAATTCAAAGTATTACTTTCTGAATGAAGAGTGATGCTTTATTAATTTTACAAGTGTGTTCATACTCAAATCTTTAGGGAACAACAGTAAGTAGTTGATGTTTTATAGAAAGCATCCTAGTTAGCAAGGATGGAACTCGAATGTTCCATTGTCACTAGCATATGGTGCTGCCTTTGTAAAGATTTTATGAGAACTAGAGTATTTGTTTCCAAAAGAAAGTTGGGAGTACTCAGCAGATTTTCATCTTTAAATGGGAGACACTGGCAATTCTATCATCAACAGAACTTAGTTAATTCAAAGGGAATCAAATTGCTGACATGACAAAAAGAGAGTGCAAGATTATGACAGTAGCAATTAAAAGGAATAAGAAGTAAAATTTTTCAAAGCTTGATTTGATATAAAAGTTTTAAAAGTCTGAGTTTTATGGGGGAAAATATAGCCAAGAAGTAAAAATTGAAAAAAAAATCAAAAGGCCCAAACACTGGTGAGTTTACCCAAAATAGTAAAGTATCTTTTTGATGAGTGTTCGGATTCTGTTTGCTAGTATTCTGTTGAAGATCTTAGTATCCGTGTTCATCAAGAATATTGGTCTGCAGTTTTCTTTTTTTTCTGTTGTCTTTGCCTGCTTTGGGTATTAGGGTGATATGTGCCTCATAGAAGCTATTTGGGGGTGTTTCTGTTTCTTCTCTTTCCTGGAAGAGCTTGAAAATGACTGGAAGTAGGTTCTCTTTAATAGTTTGGAAAAATTCACTGGTGACTCCATCTGAGCCTGGGCTTTTGTGTTTGGGCAGACTTTTAATTACTGCTTCAATTTCCTCGATGGTGGTAGGATTATTCAGGATTTGCAGTTCTTCCTTTTTCAGCCGTAGGAGGTTATAGGACTTTAGGAATCTGTCCATTTCTTCCAGGTTCTCTTGTTTCATGGCATACAGACTCTCAAAGGAATCTCTGATGATCTTTTGGTTTTATGTGGTTTCTGTTATGATGTCATTCTTTTCATTCTGATTCTATTTATTTGGGTTTTCTTTTCCCTTTCCTTACAAGTCTTGCAAGTGGTTTTTGATCTTGTTTAATTTTTTTTCAAAGAACCAGCTCTTGGTTTCATTAATCTTCTGGATTGTTTTTGGGTTTCCAGCTCATTGATTTCCTCTCTAAGTTTTATTATTTCCTTTTTTATGCCTGGGTTTGGCTCCTTTTGTTGATCTTTTTCTAATATTTTGAGCTGTAAGGTCAGGTTATTTATGTGGGCCTTTTCTTTTTTTCCCTCTGTCTGCTTGCAAAGCTATGAACTTTACTCTTATAACTGCTTTTGCTTTATCCCACAAGTTCTCATAGTTCATGTCTTCATTTGTTTCCAGGCATCTTTGGATTTCTCCTTTGATTTTTTTTCTATGACTCACTGGTTGTTCAGCAGTGAGTTGTTCAATTTCCATGTGTTTGTCTTGACTCTCTGTTTTTGTGTGTGGTTAACTTCCATATTCAGTGCATCATGGTCTGAAAAGATGGTTGACATAATTTCTATCTTCTTGATTTTTTGGAGGTATTTTTTGTGGCTCAGCATGTGATCTATCTTGGAGAATGTTCTGTGTGCACTGGAAAAGAATGTGTATTCTATCCTTTTGGGATGACTTTACAAGAAGAAAACAGCCAGCCCCATCAAAAAATGAGAAGAGATGAACAGAAACACTGACAAGGAAGAAATTCAAATGGTCAAAAGGCATATGAAAAATGTTCACCATCACTAATCATCAGAGAGATGCAAATCAAAACAACAATGAGATATCATCTCACACCACAGATACTGACACATAACCAAAGAGCAAAAACAACAGGTTCTGATGTGGATGCACAGAAAAGGGGACCCTCATGTCGACTAGTACAGCCTTTTGGAAAACAATATGGACATACCTCCAAAGACTAGAAATTGAGCTCCCATTCGACCCAGCTATACCAACCTGGGAATATGTTCTGGGAAACCTAAAACACACAGCAGAAACACCATCTTCACTTTTATTTTCATGGTAACACAATTCGCAATACCCAGAATCTGGAAACAACCAGAGTGCCTGAGGACTGATGACTGGATAAAGAAACCTTGGTACATCTACACAATGGAATACTATGCAGCTGTTAGGAAAAATTAGTTATGAAATTTGCCTATAAATGGATGAACATGGAGAGGATCACGTTGAGTGAAATTAGCCAAAATGAAATAGACAGATATAGAATGACTGCATTTATTTTCATGCTATAAAAATACATGTATATATTTATGTAGTATGATACCAATATCCAAGGTCTGGCAAAACATGGACCAGGAGGTCTTGTTAATAGGTGGAATCAATCACAAATCTGTGGGAATCAGACTTAGGTAAGACAGAGAAGTGTGCAAATAAATCGTTGCAAATGATATTACCAATCTAGAACTGAGCATTGAATATAGACAGAGGGATACACATGATAACCTATAAATGTATGTATTGAAATCCACAATGTGTAAGAAAAGGAAGAGAGAGAAACAGAGAGAGAGAAAGATAGTGAGAGAAAATAAATAAATAACCTGCCATAGAGGCAGGCTTGGGGAGAGGGGGGAGGGTATTGGGTACATTGGTGGTGGGAAATGGGCATTGGTGGAGGGATGAGTATTGGAACACTGTATGACCGAAACCCAAACATCTTTGTAATTGCATATCTCACAGTGGTGTAATAAAATATTAAAAAAAAAAAGAAAAAAAGAAAGATGTGATGAAATAACAAAAAAAAATGTTTATCTAAGAACATCTTAAAATTAATGAGTAGGAGGAGTTGGTTTCAAATATATCTCTGTTGTATATTTATGCTATTAAAAGAGCAGGAGGAGAGCTGTAATGTTGGGAAGCAAAGTTATAAAAGCCATCTTGACTGCAAGCCAAATCATATGCTATAATACAATATTCTATTAAATATCTCCCAGGTATTAGTCACTGTGGGTGTACATTGCATGCATTGTGCATGGCAAGGTCCTTTGTGAAAGTTAAAACCGTGTAGATATTACTGTTCACAATCCCTTTTATTCACAAAAATAAGTCAAGCTATATAGTTAGCTGGCAAGATGTTCTCTACTGGAGTGGGTTGGTGCCAAATTAATTTTCTTCCTAAACTATAGTGAAAAGGCATTTATTTTTTTGGAAAGAGTTATGTGATACTGAGGTGTAGATTGAGAGTTAAGTCTAACACAAGGAAAAACAAAGACTTTAACAGTCCTGTAGAAAGCGTGATAATCAATCCAGGAGAAGAATGTATAGTTCCCTTGAAAGCCATATTTGTCTTATTCAAAAGATCAGGGTTGTCAAAGAAAATGGATGTCATCCAGTCTGAGAATCTTTCCACTTATGCTTGTGGGGGAAAGCCGGAGGCTATTCTTCCATCCACTCTAGGGCAAATAAGTGAATTAACAACATCGAGAAAGACAAAATAAAAATGCCAGATCAATGAAATTGATGCCGCTAAGTGAACAGGCATCTGGAGGGGGCTGGGGTGGATAGGAAATGTGGGTCTCTGGTGGTAGTGGGGGGGCACACTGGTGTTGGGATTGGTGTTGAATGATGAATCTTTCTAACAAATGTATTGTGAAAAACTTTGTACTTTGTAAATCATGGTGTTTAAATAAATAGAAGAGGGAAAAATTAAAAATTTAAAAAAGAGGAAAATTCACTCTTTTTAAATTTTTAAAATTTAAAGAGGTGACTCTTATGATCACCTCCAATCAATTTTATAAGCTCCTCTAATGAAATGATACTTGTGTCAGAGGCATAATTTTGGGTTGGCAGATTTTTTGTTTTGTCTATCTATATGTCCATGAATGACACGTTCCCCCCTATTTTCCAGTAAGTATTTAAGTAGCAGCTCTGTTACTTTATATGGTATATATAAAACTTCTTAAACACATTTAAATTTTTTTTGGTAAAGGAAACTACTATTAACAAACTCTATTAACCAAATCTATCTCCAATTAGAGAAAAGTGCTCTGGAGCTCTCCAGTTAGAATTTTTGTGTTGTCTGAACTCCAGAAATCCTCTTCATTATGTGTTGGTTCAATCTTCCTCACAACCAGAGCAGATTGGACAGGCAGATTGAAACAATGGGGAAAAAAAACTACCTCATTCTTTGTTAGGGAATTATTCTTCCTAAAACTGGTCCAAATAATGGTGACATGAGTAATGTTCTGACTGATAATACTTTCTAACTTAATGTTCAAATGACCTTACTAAATAAGTTTTATCTTCTCATAAAAATCTGAGTCCAAGTCTCTCAGTCCTGGCAAAGTGAGTATTGATATAATGAATATAAAATTGCTTTCAAATATTAAAAATATTAATGCTGGCAGTAAACAATGATTGCTTTATAATTTTTGATCTTAGTATAGGTTCCTCTCTCTGGCATAGTTAATGACAATGATAGCTGATTGTTAGAAGCTTCATAACTGTTTCCCTTTTGAGCATAAACTGTTGTTAACAATTATTTTACTATACTCTTGACAAAACTTTTGTAATTTAAAATAATTAAAATAGTTCATTGATATTAGGATTATAAGAATAAATAGTCTACAAATTTATGTCCACTATTTTTATGTGACTACACTGTGGTTTCATCATGGACAAGCTGGAGTAATATGAATTTGCACGGTGAGGTTTTGGCCCCACTGATAGGTTAATAATGAAATTGAACTCTCTCTCTATATTATATATAAATGTATAATTTATATATAAATGTATAATTCATATATAAATGTATAATTCATATATAAATTTGTAATTTATATAAATGTGTAATTTATATATAAATAAATGTATATTTATTTAATGCACATTTATATATAAATGTACATTTATATATAATAAAGGCATACATATTTACATATATACTTCAGATGAATATTTAATTACCTTAATATAAATTGTTAAGTATTCAATACATGAACCATTCACAAAATTATAAAAGCACATTCTTAAACTGTTTAATGATAATATGAAAGTGATCAAGTAAAACTAAACATAATCGTCAAAACTTTGATGACACTATTAGTATTTCTGGTCTTGAAATTGCAGGGTTATAGATGGTGATAGGGTATATTTCACCCATATCTTCACCACTGAAGATGTAATGAAGAGAGAGAAACTTAGTAAAGAGAAATTTATTAAAACATTATTAAAATTTGACCACTTTTTTTACTACATTGCCAGACTTTTTAACATCTGGATGTAATGGACTCATTATTGCTATTGACAAGATCCTCTTTTGTTGGCATTTTGGAAAGAAACTGCAGACAGGATGATCAACAACAATCCAGAGGTACTGAGAGATCTATTCTCCAGAGCCATCAAAAGCAATTGAACCACTTAAAAAAATCAGTTAATCTTCTGAAAGTTGTGATGTCATCTCTGTTAATCAGCTCTGCAGTTCTTTAAAAACTCATGACTGTGTCAGAGTATGCTATAAAGTAGAAATTAAGGTATTTATGGGAACTTTCTGTGCAATGCATGTGTCCAATTTGTGTCTGAAAAATCTGTGCTATCTTTAAACTTAGTCTTGCCTCGTTTTCTTTCTTGCATGTAAGAAAAATGTGTCCAGATGGTAAGTTGCATTGATAGGAAACTTAAATATTGTGAATCACTTAATGTCTAACAAATTGGCTTTCTCAGAGCCTTTAATTTAAAGAGTCCTTAATTGGATAAATAGTTAAATACATCTCTTCAACAAGTTTCTACAATCTGTCTACACACAACACTGCAACAGTGATAGTAACTACCACAAAGGGAATCCACCAAACTCTGGATTCCCTCAACTCCCTTTAAGTATCATATAAAGCAATAATGATTACAGTCCCAAGGAAAAGGAAGGACTAACTGGATTTATTTTCAATTAGCATTAAGAAAACAGGCAAAGAATACACGCCAAACTCCTGATGGTGACTCCATTAAAGTGGACACACAACCTTCATATGTCTTCAATGTTTTGAATGGTTCACAAACTTTATAATGTCTATTTGTTCATGGATTGGATCATGGGGAAAGTGGACATTTTGTTTTGGCTAACAATCTTTCATGGAACCACAATGTTATAAAAAAGATAATGCAATTAAGTCAAGTAGTCCAAAGCAATTTAATGTGTTTTATTTTTGGCTTCACCAATATTAACCAACCTCAGTCTTCAAGTTGGACAACTTGCAGTGGTTCTCTTTTTCTTTTTTGTTTGATTTTTGGGCCACAGCCAGTGTGATGCTTGGAACTTACTCCTGGATCTGAGATCAAGGATAACTCCTGAGTAGCTTGAGGGGCTAAATGGGATGCCAGAGATTGAACTTAGCTCTGTGAAAGGCAAGCATCAAACCAGTTGTGCTATTTCTCTGACTCGTAACTGTAACTTTCTAATAGCTAATAAATAGTGCATAAGATCTTCAATGCTCTTGTTTTGCTTGTTTATTGGCCACATCTGGTTGTGCTCAGGGCTTATTCCAGGTTCAGCACTCAGAATCAATTTTCGCAGGGCTCCAGAGACCATATGGGGTGCTAGGTAATGAATCGAAAAGCAATAAAGAAATCAATAAAACCAAAAGACCAATACATTTGATAAATTTCTAACAAGAATTTAAAAAAAACAAGTTTGTAGTAGTACATGAAATTGAACACATCACAATAGTCCCTTCAAATATTAGCAGAATCATTAGGAATTATTTTAAATGTAAAAATTTGAATGACACCTTATCTTTGAAAACTATGAGCCATCGAAGCTCACTCCAAATTATCGGGAGAACTGGAGAGATAATACAGTGGGTAAGGTGCTTGCCTTGCACATCTCTGATCAGGGTTCTAATCTTGGCACCCCATGGAGTCCTTCCATCCTGCTTCACATGATCCCTGAGTGCAAAGCAGTGTACATACCAGGTGTGTATCCCCCAAACAATAATAACAACAACAAAAAAGGAAAGTATCAATTGACTGTGCATATTGTTGATAAGGTTTCTGATGGACAGTATGTGCTACAGACTTAGTAGTAGAAAGTCAGAGGTTATATGCACATTTTTTTCTTTCATACACAAACTTGAATTTCTTTTTTTATATTCTAAATAAAATTCTTTAAATACTTTACAAAGTTGTTATTAATATAATTGTTATGGGCTTTCAGTACTGATGGGTCTATCACATGTTCCAGAAAGGCAATGAAGATTAACCATGACTTCTACTCAGATCTCTTTGATAGCCACGTCCACCTGCTCATATACCATATTCCACAGGATGAATAGTTTATTCCTAATGTTCTCCCTTCTGAAATCCGACATGCCATTTCGTTGGTAAAGAAGGGAACAGCACCAGGCCCAGACAAAGTCAGACCTGATCACCTGAAGAACCTTCCTTCAGTACTCATCAATACACTAGCTTGGCTCTTCACATGCTACCTGTCCAAATGCAAGGTGCCCTCCCAATGGAAAACCAGTTGGTCACTGGTCAATGTCACTCTCTTGTCAGCAGGACAGTTCTACTGTTCAAGAAGGGAGACATTTGCGACATTGGCAACTATCGCCCCATCTGCCTGTTGTCTGTCATCTACAAGCTGTTCACTCGAGTCATCCTGAACAGGATTGGCAGAACACTAGATGAAGGACAACCATGTGAGCAAGCACACTTCTGGAAAGGGTTCAGCACAATCAACCATATCCACAAGGTAACCAAGCACATTGAGGTTTGTAGGGAGTTCAAGATGCCACCTGATTTAAATAAATCAGATTCATTGATTTAAAGAAAGCCTTTGATTCTGTGCAGACTGAAGCGGTCATCGAAGCCCTAGTCAAACAGGGCGTTCAAACCCTAGTGTCAAGATACTTCATCAGCTCTATTCGGATTCACCACCAGGATCTTACCATTCTACAAGGAAGTGATCATTAATGTCAAAAGAGGGGTTTGATAGGGTGATACCATTTCACCAAAACTCTTCAGCACCACCTTCGAGAACATCATGTGACAATTAGAATGGGAAGGAATGGGAGTGAAGATACACCACCTCCGCTTCACTGATGACATCATTCTAATAACACCAAACATCAGCCAAGAGGCACAAATGCTGGCTGACTTCGACTGAGAATGTGGAAAGATAGGTCTACAGCTGAATCTGAACAAAACTATGTTCATGGAAAATGAACTAGTTCCAGAGGCCCCATTCACTCTCAATGGAACAAACATCTCTGAGTGCAGCAGTTATGTGTACCTAGATCGAAAACTCAACATGATGAATGACCTAAAACCTGAGCTGCACAGGAGGAAGAGAGCTGCATGGAATGCCTTCAAAAGCATCTAAGAAATAGCTAAAAAGGAAAAAAGAACCTCTGACTCTGGGCATATCTCTTCAACTCCCTGTTCTCCCTGCATTAACATATGCCTCAGAGACCTGGGCCCTATGAAAGCAGGATGTGAATGCTATTCGGGTTTCCCAGAGAGGAATAGAAAGAGCTTTGCTTGGAATGCCATGCCTCACTCAAGTGAGAGAAGGAATCCGGAGTTCCAAACTCTGTCGCTATTCCAGAATCAGGAATGCTGTCTCGTTTGCCAAAGCATCAAAAATCAGATGGGCTGGACATATAATGCGATTTGGAAACAACTGCTGGACTAGAGCCATTACTGACTGAATCCCACAGGATGTCAAAAGATCACGTGGCCTCCTACCTACAAGATGGTCAGACTTTTTGTCAAGACTCTGAAGGGAACGGTTTGAGGCTCTTCATATTTCTGAAGCAACCAGATGCCATTGGGCTACATTGGCATGTGATAGAGTCCAATGGAAATGTTACTGGGGCCCGCTTGAGCAAATCAATGAATAACTGAGATTCAAGTTATCAAGTGATCATGATGGGCTTTCCATATTCCATCAATAATCCCACCACCTGGGAGACCTTTCCTCCACCATTTTCTTCATTTTCCCAATCACTCCCCAAGTGTGCCTCCTTAACAGGTACACAACAATTTATTTTATATTGCTTGGTATGATTAAAGGACTAATTGATTTACTAGAAGTATTAAGTAGGAGATTTGTAAAATTTGTTTGATCTCCTCAAGATGTTAAGTCCTGGTCAGCATTATATTTACGAAGTGTTTCATTGCTACTTGAGCCTTCTGTGTTATTGTTTTTGTTTTCTGAGTTTAGTTGATTTCTATGTTAATTTCCCATCTAACTAGGTGTCCTACTGGAATTTCAGTATTGTATAATTTGGAGATGCTGGGACCTTAAGAATCTGTGGAACTGGGCTCATTGACATGGTGTCTGTGGCTCTGGGAGGTGGTTGTGACTGCAAAGGTTTCCAGAAAAGGGCAGTATGGGGGAAGACTGAGGATTCCCACTGTGAGAAGACCCCAAAGTTCTCAGCCTGAACACCGTACTGGGATGCTTGCAGTTTGGTGTCTCTGCAGAAATTAATAATGAAGCTGTAGAGTTGGGCCACTGGAGTGGTGGTGTAGGTGCTTCTGTTGGGGTTTCAGCCAGGACAGGAACTCAGCCTGCTGCCCCCTCCAGAGGGCGCCCCTGTGTTCTTAGCCTGGCTTGTCCATGAATTTTAGCTGCTTAGATTTGCAACCCCTCAGTCAGTCATGAACCAGAAAAGCAGGGTTGGAGAGTGAGTCACCGTGGTAGCGGCTGTGTGAGATGCTAGAAACACGTTTTAATTGGTGGTGGTGGGGCATTTAGTACCTTAGCCATCTTGTTGTACAAAGGTCAGATTTATAATATTAATGAAGAGTAAAACTTTAGTTTTTGTCTCAAAAAGTCTCTAAGTACCACTAATTAGTGACTAGAGCTCTATGGGTTCTTTTTTTAATATTATACTAGTTTTAAGTAGTAGCATATTTAATATTTGTGCCTTCTTTTTTACAAAAATGAAACTTGCTTATTATAGTAAAAGCGTATCTTCAGTTTTATTAATTTCACTCACTTAACAAGTTATAGTAAATTAGAATACTATTTTTTCTGTTATAAGTGTAAATTCTTCCAGGTACTTTGCTTCTACATTACATACCTTAGTTCTTGATTTGATCACTCCTTCTAATTAATTAATTAATTTTCTGGCTTTCCATTTTCTATTTTCCTTTTGTCAACTGTAAAATTGTCTTTTTAAATAACATTATACTCTTTTGGCATTTTAAAAATCATCTTAAATAATTGCATGAAAATGTCATAATATTTGGAGTTGAGTATTTTACTATATAATTCTAATGAAATGAGCTAAGAAAGGCACTTTAAAATAAATACCTTGGAAAAATTTTTCTTCTTACCTGTCAATCAAAATAATGGGATCTTTTTTGTGCCCTGACTTCTCTTTATTTAGGTTAAGCCTCCCCATCATCACTACTCTTCACATGTTTTGCACAAATTCATTTATAAACTAGTTTTTTAAAACATTTTTGGGGATTAGGTTGATTTAAAATCAACTTGTCATCATGATAAATATAATATGTAGTAGAAGAAGATGAAGTTCTGTGAATTAGATACAATTAGACAGGTACAATATTAAAAAAAAACTTTCTCTCAACCAAATTACAGCCAAATAAAAAGACCCAAAACTTCCACAATAGTCTTGCCACTGTTTTTTGACAATAGTGTATTGTCAGTTTTATTTTCTCAAAACTGTATCCAGACAGAACGATAAATTGAATGCACTGTTGCAGAACAAGGGAAACTCAAGGAAGAGAGCACATATTTCTTTCCATTTAAGTCTCTCTACTCACTGTGAACTTTTTTCTTCCAAGAATCCCAAAACACATGCAGAAAAGATGTCTGATCTCCTATTTTCATTGCAGATTTATGGTCAATAGCCAAAATCTGAAAAGACCCAAGTGTCTGAGAATAGATGACTGGATAGTGATGCTACGATACATCCACACAATTGGAATACTACTAGGTCATACGAAAAGATGAAATCATGAAAGTTTTGAAACATGGATGGGTAATGTTGAGTGAAATGAGTGAGTGGGAGAGAGACAGACACAGGATGATACCACTTACATGTGTAATATAAAGAAACACAGTAAGGAAGAAGCTAATGCCCGGCACTGGAGAGGAAGGACAGAAGAACTGGTTCTTAGAAGGAAGTTTATCACTGTGGGGTGCGGGAGGGTGTATAGGTCAAGGTAGGGACCACTATTGTAGGGGAGAGCCCGCGGGGTCCCCAATGATACCGGGAAGCGAGTTCCCTTCTACCTCTGAAGCCAGTGGGGAATGGATGAAAACTCAGGAATCCAACGCAGTTTTAAAAGGGCTTTACTATCACAGGTTCCGATATATAATCCAAGAGCAGGGAAAACCTCCGGACTCTGGGTTCCCAACTAGGGCCCCAGCCATGTATAGGCCAAAATGGCTGCCACCACGTGTTGAGGCCCAAAAGAGAATGGAGAGGACTGAGAAGCAAAATGCCAAAGAAAGCCAAAATGGCAAAAGAGAGCTTCTTTCTTCTTGAAGCTTATTTTATAGATAAAAATCTGCCAAAACTTCCCAGCCCAGCCCATTGTGGGCTGGGCTATCTAGATATGAAAACAGGAAAATAGCTCTATAGAAATGTAGCAACTTCAGGAGGACTTCTGGCTGTTTACAAGAACCCAGAGCTAATCCAAAGCCTCCCTAGCAGAGCTGGGAGGAGCTGTAAGCTAAATGTAACTTTCCCTGGCAGGGAGGGTCAAATGCCCTCAGGTAATTTCTCCCAGCACCTCACCTAGGCCCTTTTAGATGCTAATATCTTGAGCCAAGATCTGCCTTGAAATGCCTTTTTAGGGTAGAGAAGGGGGTTTCTGGGATGGCTTGCCTCTGTACCAAAGACTATACCAATGCCAGTGAAATAGTTCTCCAAGCCTTCACAAGAGTCTCATCTACTACACGGTAGTTTTGTATTTTAGTTGCCTTTGAGTTATCAGGGAGCCATGCTTCCTTGCTTGGGAGCCAAACAGCATTTCTCTCTGGTCTAATTACTTAAAGATCCAACATGGCCAGGCAAATATGCTGGTAAGATCTAGCTAGTCCCACGATGATTGTGGTAGCATGAGAGAATATTTATACCAGCCAGTACAGAATACATGGTCAGATAAACTGCCACATTTAAACTACCCCCTATCTACGAAGTGACCTGCAGGAGGCAATCCAGGGCAGACGCAGAGACTCTTAGGTGTCCTGCAATACACTATGACAATGATAGAAGGAAGTGGTCACTTTGGATGAGAACTGGGTGCTGAAGGGAAGTAAAGTGCTATGCATGAGCTCCTATAGGTAACAGTACTATAAACCACAATGCCTAAAAGGAAAAATAAAAATAAAAATGTGCCCATCATAGAGGCAAGCTGGGGAGTGGGAGGGAATCTGAGGGCATTTGTGTAGGGAAGTAGACACTGTTGCAGGGGTCTGGTGTTGGAACATTGTATTCCTGAAACTCTATAATAAATAACTTTGTAATGGTAATGCAATGAAACATTTTAATAGAAAAACTGAGAAGACTGTGGCTACTTTCAAGAGTAGCAAGTTATACTTGGCAATATATGTTGATTGGATTCTATTACCTCAAGTTGCAGCATACTTAGAAAAGTACACAGAAAAGTACATACATAGAAAAGTGTCTATCTTTAATCATAGCTAAGTGTTATTCTATTGCTATACATGTAATATTTTTTGTTCATTTATCTGTTATCAGGCACATGATTTATTTCCAGATCTTGGTTTTTCTAACTCAATATGCTGCAATGAATTATGCAATGGATTATGCGTTAGTAAATGGAGGTATGAGCCTGTCTTTTAAGTGAAGTTTTTATTTACATGGAGTAGAAACCAAGAAATGGAATCTCATAAAAATAAGAAATTTATATTAATAACTTCAGAAATTGCATAATTAGAGGCTTGGGCAATAGTCCTGTGGGTAAGGCATGTGCCTTGCATCTGGTTGACCCAGGTTCAATTCCTGGCATCCCATATGGTCCCTGAGCACTGCCAGAAGTAATTCCTGACTGAAGAGCCAGGAATAACCCCTGAGCATTGCTGAGTGTGACCAAAAAAGCAAAAAATAATAATAATAAAATTGCATAATCATAGTCCATAAAGAATGAACTAAGCAATTCTCCCACCAGTACATCTACTTTGCAGTAGATTGCCTAATTTTGATTTTTTTTAGTTACACAGAACTCCACTATATATGCATATCTATAGTATATATGAGTGTCTAGTATATATATAATATATATGAATATATATATGTATGTATGTATGTTTATTGCGACTACTCTATCATTTGCTACCAAGAACTTTCTAAGTTGTGATTCATCAGTTAAATTTTGTGTTTCAACATCAAATTTTAATAACCTATCTGGACAAAGTATTTTTTGTTTGGATACAAATTACATTTAGTGTGTTGTATATTTCACACTATTCCCTTCTAGCCTGTAAATTTTATATGCTATATGTTTACATAACTATGTTTAACTTAAAAGAAAACCATGCCACAACATTTGGTACTAGAGTCTTTTGCAAATCTTTATTCCTAATAGGAAATCAAACTATTAATCTTAATTGATGTTTGAGATTAATAATTGATAAACTCAAAAATTGAGTTTTCTTTTAATTTAGTTTTTCTAACTAAATTGCAATAATTAGAAGCATAGCATATTTGGCAACATTATAATAAAATAATTTAAGCCAATACTTGGGGTTCCATCAAATGTTTTTGTTATTTGGTTTCTTTAATAGGAACCAGCAGTTGATCCAAGTTTGAACAATATTGTGGTTTGCAACCATTGCACTGTGCTATGTAGTAAGCTCATTTTTTTTTCTGTTTTATTTATTTTTTTTTATTTTTACAATTACAAAGATATACAATCAAAAAGTTCATATTTGGGTTTTGGTCATACAGTGTTCCAGCACCCATCCCTCCACCAGTGCCCATCTCCCACCACCAACGTCCCCGGTTCCCTCCCCCTTCCCCCAGCCCTCCTCCATGGCAGGTTCTTTATTGTTTTCTATATTATAAACAGTGTCTCTATATGCTGCAGCTTCACCTTAATCTTTGCACGGGGGTATGAGCAACATTGGGAAAAGGGCATTGCAATGCAGTCAATGTTGGGTGACAGGTCAACTATACTATCAATGATTGCTAGATTCTGAGATCTCCTTTTCCGGTAGGAGTAAGAGAAGCACTGCTATCCTCCCTACCACCATACTGCCTCCAGTTAATGCCTGTTACAAAATGTTTATGAACTGTAAAACACCATGAAAATGTTTGAAGGAGTATGTTGTTAATATAGTAAAAATAATTTTTTTTTATTTTTTACTATCAAAAAATAAACAGTAAAATATATTTTAGAAGACTTTAAATGTCATTCCTTGGAAGAATTATGATCCTTCTGGAATATTTAAGGCATTAAATTAACCCATCCTATGGATATAAAATAGCACATTCATATTTTTATAGATAAAAATATCTTTTTTTTGCTCAGAATATCAAACAGTAGTATATAACGTAAAGTAATGTTGGTGTGGGTAAAGGAGAGTAGTTAAAAATAATAAGATTTCATGGGGGTTGGAGCAATAGTATAGCAGGTCGGGTGCTTACCTTCCACATAGCTGACCTGGGTTGGATTTCTCAGCACCCATATGGTCCCCTGAGCCAGTCAATAGAAAGTTCTGAATGCAGAGTCAGGAGTAGCTCTCAACAACAAAAAACCCTCAATAGTATTTCAGATAAATAAAATGGTACAGAATATTATGGCGCACAAAGAAGGTACTACTTCACTTGATCATTTGAACACTTGACATCCTAGCCCAATGGTATCTGCTTGCTCCAGGAATACAAAGAGCCTCAAATGGTTGGTTCAGAGTCTGGGATTCATGCAGAAGGCCCAGGTTCAATCCCCTTAACACATAATTCTATGTTGGGAGTAATGCCTGTACACAGAGTAAGAAATGTCACCATGTGTAACATTTTTTATCTTAACAAATCAAAACAGAAGTCAATACTATAGATATTTTGGATAAGATGACTTAAATAGCTGCCTTCAAAGGAATTGCCATCTTAATTCATAAGTACTAATGATATATTTATTACTTTTTTTGCCAAGAATGTGTTCAATCACTTAACAGAAGCTATCTTTTTTTTGAGATTTTTTTTGTTTGTTTGTTTTTCAGCCAAGGCCAGACTGTAACTCAAATCAATTATAGATAGTTGGTAGAAACATTTTTTGGGGGGGCCAGGAAGAAGCTTCTAGCTGTTCTAAGGGCTTACTCCCCACTCTGTACTCAAGGATCACTCCTGACAAGTGAGGGGAAATATTTGGGATGCCTGTGATAGAACCAAGGTTGGGTGCATGCAAGACTAGAGCCTTTCCTGGTGTAATAACATTCTAGTTACAGCAGAAACATTCTTTGGAAAATAATAGCATCTCAAGATATTAAATTTCAAGTACCATAGTCTTGATATATATACTACCCATATATCTACATTCACACAAATAAAAATTATTTTTCATTTGATAACATTTTGAATCTTTACTAAACAAATCAGGATATCTCTTACTCACATGGAAATTATAAACATATAAACTGTGTATCAGACAGGTTACATTTATCAGATACACTGACAAAAAAATCATGAGTCCTAAAAAGACTGCATGGTATAGTAGGAGCGAATATCTAGGAAATGTTTACAGAATCCTACGTAAAATTCAGTATTCAATGAATTACCTAAAATACCACAATGGAAGAGATTAATTTCATTCAGGAGAACCATGGAAATCTTCACTGAGAAAAAAATTTATGAGTTGGATTTTATTTTATTTATTTTTAATTTTTTTTATTATACCACTGTGAGATATACAATTACAAAGATGTTTGTGATTGGGTTTTAATCATACATTGTTCCAGTACCCGTCCCTCCACCAGTGCCCTATTCCCACCACCAATGTCCCTAACTTCCACTCTCCTTCCCCCAACCTGCCTCTATATAGGCACTTTTCCTTCTCTCTCTCTCTCTCTCTCTCTCTCTGTCTCTCTCCTTACACATTGTGACTTGTTATACATACATTTAGGGATTATCATGTAAATCCCTTTGTATTCATTCTATGCTCAGTTCTAGCCTGGCATTGCCATTTCCCACAATTAGTAGAACACAGTTCTATATTTATATCCCACTAATGAATGCAGTCATTCTATATCTGTCCTTTTTCTCTGACTAATATCACTCATCATGATGATCTCCATGTCCATCCATTTGCATAAATTTCATGACTGTTTTTTTAGGCAGCTGCATAATATTACATTGTATAGATGCACTATAGTTTCTTTATTAGTCTTCTGTTCGCGGGCACTCAGATTGTTTCCAGATTCTGGCTATTGTGAATTGTACTGCAAGAATGTAGAAGTTCAGATAGTGTTTTTACTGTGTGTTTTTGGGTATCCAGGGTATATTCCAGGGGTGGTATTGCTGTGTGAAATGGGAGCTCAATATCCAGTTTTGGGAGGAATTTCCATATTGTTTTCCAAAAGGACTGGACCAGTCGGCACTCCCACCAACAGTGGATGAGAGTCCATTTTCCCCTGCATCCATGCCAGCACTGGTTGTTTTTCTGAGCTGAATTTTAAAATACAGTGTAAATTTTTATTCAGAGAAGAAGAAAGAAACATGTAAAAGCAAAGAAATATGGAGTTGCATGGTGTTCTCAAGAAACTAGGAATATTATATAACTCTTGGAGTTTAAAAAAGGGACCATCACACACGTGGTGAGAATAGTAGAGGGCTGGAGAATAAAATCTTTTCAGTCTAAATGTTAAAGAACTTGAATTTTATCCTGGGTAGATAGTGAGATATTACAGCAGAGTAGTGAGGCACAAGATTATGTAATTGTCATCAGGCAACGTAGAGTCCTGTTTGAGGGAAAGAAATAGGAAGAAGGTCATATTGATGTAGGCAGATAGATAGGCCAGAGCCCAGGGCAATGGTATTCCTTGATCACTTGATCACTTGACATCTCTTTATTCGTTGATTTGCTCAAGTGGGTGCCAATAACGTTTCCATTTGACTCTATCATGTGCCATTGTAGCCCAATGGCATCTGCTTGATTCAAGAATACAAAGAGCCTCAAACCATTTGTTCAGGGTCTTGAGGAAACAATCTGACCATCTTGTAGGTGGGCGGCCACGTGATCTTTTGACATCTCGTGGGATCCAGTCATAATGGCTCTGCTCCAGCGGTCATCTCCAAGTCACATTACATGTTCAGCCCATCTGATTTTTGGCGCCTTGGTAAATGAGACAGCGTCCCTGATTCTGGATCGTCAATGGAGGTCATAACTCTGGATTCCTTCTCTCACTTGAGTGAGGCATGATATTCCAAGCTAAGCTTTTCAATTCCTCTTTGGGGAGACCCAAATAGCATTCTCATCCTGCTTTTGTAGGGTCCGGGTCTCTGAGGCAGATGTTAATGCAGGGAGAACAGTGGAGTCAAAGAGATGTGCCTGAAGCTGGAGGCTCTTTGTCCTTTTAGCTATTTCTTCAATGCTCTTGAAGGCGTTCCATGCTGCTCTCTTCCTCCTGCATGGCTCAGGTTTTAGGTTGTCCATCATGTTGAGTTCTCGATCTAGGTACACATAACTGCTGCACTCAGAGATGTTTGTTCTATTGAGAGTGAATGAGGCCTCTGAAACTAGTTCATTTTTCATGAACTTTGTTTTGTTGAGATTCAACTGTAGACCTATCTTTCCACATTTTCTATCAAAGTCAGCCAGCATTTGTGCCACTTGGCTAATGTTTGGTGTTATTAGAATGATGTCATCAGCGCAGCAAAGGGGTGTAGTTGCCGACTGTCTATCTTCACTCCCATTCCTTCCCATTTCACTGAAACTCTTCAGTGCCACCCTCGAGAATTTCATGCAGCAATTAGAATGGTATTCCTAAGGTATAATAAAACCTACAGCTCCAAGGCAGCAAAATGCCCATTTTTCAGCAACAGGAACTAAGACCTGATAAGGCTTCACTTGGAGTCAAGAGACCCAGGGATGGCTGGAACCCCCTGCAAGAGAAGCTTCAGGGAACAAAGAAAAGGAAAGAAATTTTGAAGAAGTCCATCCACTACTCCCAACTCTACTCCACCCCTTGACAACTGTCCTAACAATGGACTTTTACCTAAGTAGAAGCCCCATGGGGGCAGCTTGGATAAAAACAATAAAGGTCACCTTGAACAAAGGAAAGGCACTAAAATGCTGCCTGAGCCCATGTGCTGCTTGAGCACACTGCTGTAGCACATGTGTCACCAGCATCTCCCCTCAAAGGTATGGATTCTCTCTTGCTCTCTCTCACTTTCTTTCCTCATTCCCCTTCCTCATAATCTCCGTAATAAAATCTGTTTTTATGGCATGGTACTGGAAGAGACCTGAAGACCAATGGAATAGAGCTGATTATATGACACACACTCTCAAATATATGATCACTTAATCTTAGATAAAGGAGGAAAAATATTAAGTGAAGCAAAGAAAGCCTTTTCAACAAGTGGTCTTAGAAAATTGGGCAGCTATATGTGAAATAAAGGAACTCAGACCTCCTTCTAAAATCATGTGCAAAAGCCAGATCAAAACAGATTAAAGATCTCAACAGCAGACATGAATCTATAAGGAACATCTAAGAAAACATAGGCAAAACCCTCTATGACATTGAACCAAAGGTATCTTCAAAGACGAAACACCACTGACACAGTAAACGGAAGCAAAGATAAACAAATAGGATTATGTGAAACTAAAAATCTTCTGCACCTCAAAAGAAATGGTGACCAAGATACAGTAGAGCCCACAATGGGAAGGCTGCTTACCTATTACCCATAAGATAAGGGATTAATATCTAAGATGTACAGGACACTAGTAGAACTTTTCAAAAAAAAGCATCCAACACCATTAAAATTTCGGAGAAGAAATGAACAGATGCTTCCTAAGAGAAGAAATTCGAATGGTTAAAGGGCATATGAAAAAGTGCTCTTCATCATCAATCATCAGGGAGATGCAAGTCAAAACAACAATGAGTTATCATTTCACACCACAGAGACTGGCACACATCCGAAAGAGCAACAACTGATGCTGGTGTGGATGTGGGGAGAAAGGGACTCTCATCATGTTGATGGGAATGCCGACTGGTCCAGCCCTTTTGGAAAACAATATGGACATTCCTCCCAAAATTATATCTTGAGCTCTCATTTGAACCAGAAATACCACTACCAGGAATATACCCTGGAGACTCAAAAACACCATCTGCATTTCTATATTCATCTTACCACTATTCACAATAGCTAGAATCTGGAAAAATCCTGAGTGCCTGAGAACAGAAGACCAACTAAAGAAACTATGGTATATCTATAAAATGTAATATTATGCAGATGTCAGGAAAAATGAAGTCATGAAATTTGCCTACAAATGGATGGATATGAAAATCATTATGATGAGTGAAATTAGTCAGAAGGAAAAGGACAGATATAGAATGACTGCATTCATTAGTGAGATATAAATATATACCAGTGTTCTACTAATTGTGGGAAATGATAACACCAGACTAGAACTGAGCATTGATTGAAGGGAAAGGGATACACATGACAAGCCCTAAATGTTTGTTATGCCACAAAGTGTAAGAGATGGGAGAGAGAGAGAGAAGAAGGAGGAGGAGGATGAGGACAAGGACGAGGAGGAGGAGGAAGAGGAGGAGAAGGAGGAGTAGGAGGAGAAGAAGAAGGAAAAGGAGAAGGAGGAGGAGGAGGATGAGGACGAGGATGAGGAGGAGGAGGAGGAGAGGGAGGAGATGGAGGAGTAGGAGGAGAAGAAGAAGGAGAAGGAGAAGGAGAAGGAGGAGGAGGAGAAGAAGAAGAAGGAGTAGTAGTAGTAGTAGAAGAAGAAGAAGAAGAAGAAGAAGAAGAAGGAGAAGGAGAAGGAGAAGAAGAAGAAGAATAAGGGAAGAAGAAGAAGAAGAAGAAGAAGGAGAAGGAGAAGAAGAAGAAGGAGAGAGAAGAAGGAGGAGGAGGAAGAGGAAGAAGAAGAAGAAGGAGGAGGAGGAGGAAGAAGAGGAAGAGGAAGAGCAGGAGGAGGAGAGGAGGAGGAAGAGGAGAGGATGATTGATGATAGAAGGAGGAAGAGGAGGAAGAGGAAGAGGAAGAAGAAGAAAAGGATGAGGAGGAGGAGAGGGAGGAGAAAGAGGGAGGAGGATTGATGATAGAAGAAGGAAGAGGAGGAGGAAGAGAAGGAGGAGGAGAAGGAGGAGGAAGAATGTCTGGTATAGGGGCAGGCTGTGGAGGGAGGAAGGATTCTGGGCCCATTGGTGGTGGGAAATATGCACTAGTGGAGGGATGGGTGCTGGAACCCAATCATTAACATCTTGGTAATTATACATCTCACGGTAATATAATAAAATTAAAAATAAATAAAATCTGTTTTACTTCACTGCTAGTCTCCTCCTGGGATTCTTCAGAAAGACAAGAACTTGCGAGACCTGTTTTAAGTCTAGCCTTTCTACTGGGTTCTGGGGAGACAGAGGCTTATTGGGAGAAAGTAATCATCTCTCTCCTTCCCTCATATAAACCACCAATGGGGCCCCACCTACATCAATATGCAAGGAGAAATATTGCAAGGGACACCATGGAGGTATATATTTGTACCTCCACCAAAAAGATGGACTAATGCACCCCTAACACTGATACAAACACAAATACATGCATGACTCTGATACCTGGGAATCAAGGGACATTGGGCATGAGCTCTCAATACAGTAAGTACTCAATGTTTTGGCTAGAGTAAAGGGCAAAATCGTAGGAGGATGGCAAGCTCACTTGAAGCTCACTTTGCATTTCCACAAATCTACTGACTTTAAGGCAAGGGTTTACTGTGTGTAGACTCTATACCAGTGTTCTATACCAGTGTTTGATGTTCACGCCCTGTGCCAGAGGTGAAGATTTACAGGAAGCAAAAACCTCGCATCAGTCAAGGACCATGGTTTCTCCCCTGCACTTGGAGAGGCTCAGTGAGAAAGTGGGTCTGCAGATGTCCGAGAAGCAAGGACAGGATCGAGACGAAGGATCTTGGGAGCTCAGCTTTTGCAGCCATGGCTGCTGTGCCAGGAACTCTTCAAGCAGCACCATCCAACTCATCAGCTGGCAGAGAAGGAGGAACTGTCGCCATTTCTCAGATCATGGCTCCTTGGATGAGCTGCAGAATGCCCAGGTGAACCCTAGTACCTACATCGAAGGGGATGGTGGTCCCAGTCCCCAGAAAGGCAAGTAGCCCAACAAAAATAGCAGCGGGGCCTCTGCCACCAAGGTGGAGCTGCTGCCATCCTACTCCACTGTGGTGCTCATTGAGGAGACCGACCCCTGGGATCTGCCCGAGCTGTAGGACACGGGGCTCAGGTGGTCAGAGGGGAGATGCCAGAGGGAAGCTGCTCTGTGTCTTCCAAGGGATTGTGAAGCTCATTCTGCTGCTGGGATGTTTCTACTTGTTCGTCTGCTCCTTGGACGTCCTCAGCAGCACCTTCCAGCTGCTAGGTGGAAAAAGTTGAGAAAATTAATGAAATATAGCAGAGCAATTAATGTATAATATTAACAAAAAATATAAAAAAATGTACCAAGACAAAAGAGAAAGGGAAGAATAGGTCTACATATAATGAATATATATTTGAAAGTATGTAAAATATTTTAGACATACAAAATAATTATAATTAATTAAGAACTAAACAAAATATTTCATATATAATATCTTTATATGTAGTGAAATTCCTTTTGGAAGTGATAAATTATATTAGACATAATTTAAAATAGAAAAGAATAAAAATTAATGACTTTAACTATAGTTCAAAAGGTAGGAAGAAAAATAAATTTAAAGAAAGCTGAAGGAAGAAAACAATAGAAAGGAAAAGTAGAAATTAAACTTTAAAACTTACTAAAAAATAATAAAAACCAAAAGCTACACTGTGAAGGAATTACTAAAGAGTCATGTATCTGGGAGATAAGCAATTTGAGACTAGGTTTGTGGAATTATCTTTCATTTATAGCCCTCTGTTTCCTACTCTGCAGGTGCAGTGACTGGCTAAAATATTGCTCTTTTCTTTTCTGTATGCCCTTTGCATATTCTTGTGTTAGAGCAATGGCGTTTGTGTAGACATAGGAGGACAGTTAAGGTTATGCATTTGAAATATAGGAGTTAGTTAACTTTGAAATATTTACTCCTGGGCATCTGTCATATTTCCTAGCTTAAAACCTCAGTTGCCCTTAGATTGATTCTATCTCCTTAAACCCCCATAAAGAAGGGTCCCTTCGCAGGACTTGGATGGACCAATGGCAGGCTGTAAGTAAGCTAACCTGACCTTGACATAGGATGGACTAAGTGTCATAAGCAGGATAATAAGCTATAAGCATGGTCATGAAACAAACTCTGTTCCTAACAAAGATAAGTAATTGATTTAGGACCCTGTTGGGGTTAGCAGAAACACTAAACTGGCCTGAGGACCGTAGTCTGTAAAATACGGCCAGATGTTCCTAGAAAAATCCACCCTTTGCCATCAGTCCAGAAAAAAAACATTTAAAGCTTAATCGTGGGTATATATGAAGGTCTGTATTCCTTACTATGTTTATACAAAATAACTAGAAATATTGTTAAGATGATTGTTTACAAGCAAAGGAAAGGAGAAAACAGCCTACATGTGGGAGCCGCTGGGGTCTCCAACTGTATCAGGAAAGAAATTCTCTTCTACCTCCAAGGCCACCAGGGAATGTATGAATGTTCAAGAGTCTGGAGTAGTTCCAAAAAAGGCTTTTAATAGTACAAAATCTCTACCACCACAATCTAATATAATGAAAGATCTCTAGCTCTGGTCAGAACTTAGACTATACACAAGACTCCAAATCTTCCACCAAAAAGGATCCCACCAGAGAGGAGTCCTACCAAAGAGGGTCCTACCAGAAAGGAGTCCCATCAAAGAGATAGCAGTACCTCAAGTCAGTCCCCTTATATACACAAAAGTAATCCTAACTTCAGGGAGGGTCCTGTCAACTAAGAACCCTAAACAGCTTCTAGAGAGAAGAGAGTAGAAGGGTTGTGCCACACCCTACTACAGGTATAAACAAAGGATTAAGCCAAGTACTAATTCCTTCTTCTGAGATTGTCTCTTATGTAAACCTGGAGAGAGAGGGGGGCTGATATAAAGTAATACATCTTAATTTCATGTGCTTCATATAATCTAGATGGTACCCACAAGGTCCTTCTTATTTACTATCTGCACCAGGGTGATTCTGCGTATCTTGTTCTCTGCATACTGAAAGGGTCACACTCGCCTGCTTGAGGGCAAACTAGTTTGATCATTCCTATAATCTTAAATGATAGTCTCAACCTAGCCAGGGTGGTAGTCTCCTGGTAAATTCTAATGGTTCCACGCTGGGTGCAGTGGGTATAAAGAGGAGCTGTGTCCAATCTAGATAACATAGAAGTCTTAGTAGATGTACAATAAGTCAGAAGTTACTCATTCAGAGTCAAGGTAACTTCTGTAACTGCCACACCCTCTATCAGTGTTTACATAAAAGAGAGATCTTATTAGTATGAACCCTGGCTTAAGAACATATAAATATATTAAGCTATGAGTGGATAAAACAGCAAAGCTCCCAAAATAGCTAAACCTGTCATCCAACAAACCTGCAGGGATTTAGCCTTTGTCATGAGAAGGTCTATAGCCCCAGGTCAATATTCTATCTCTGGTGGATGATTCTCTGGTAGATTGCCCCTGAAGGAGGGACTCGTTGTTTCAGGATCAAAGTCCATCACCTCTTGCAGCTCTCTTCCCCCCAAACTTTTGTTAGGTAAAGTTTGGGGGGAAGAGACTAATAGACTGGACTTGAAGGAGAGAGCAGATTAAGAAAATAGCCTCTGACTAGCAAGAACCCTGTGATCTTGTTCCTTTATCTAACCATCGGGGTGGGGGTGGGGTGGGGTTGGGGGGAAACAATCTTTGGTCCCGATGCACCAGGAAACCCTGCCTAACCCCAGCATCTGTTGAGGGCCCTCTAAACCTCTACAGGTTAACATACAAAACATGCATAAGTTACAGTATTATCTGTGAGTAGTGAGTTTACCTTGCACCTGGTTTGATCCCTAATACCTCCTATGGTCTGCTGAACAGCTAGGTATAAGTCCTGAGCACCACTGGGTATGGCTAACAACAACAACAAATAACAAATGAACATTTCTTATAACACATGACAATATTTATCTGTGCATCTTTTTGTGTATATGTATATATAAAACATCTAAAGTTAACATGAAACTAAATGTAAAATCCTAAGTAAAATAAGTTTATAGGATTAAATTCCTTTAGAATTAAGCATTAACCTGTACAAAGAAAACATAAAACCATGCTTCAATAAATAAAAGGAGAACACAAGGAAATGGAAACACATTCCCTAATCATGGATTGGGAGAATCAACTTTGTCAAAATGGTAATAATCCCTAGAGCTTTATGCATATTCAATGCAGTCCCTATAAGAATGCCCATGACATTTTTCCAAAGAAATTGACCAAATGTTGCTGAAATCTGTATGGAGCAATAACCCCCACAGATAGCAAAAGCAATCCTTGGGAAAAAGAAGATGGGAGGCATCACCTCTCATAATTTCAAACTCTACTACAAAGCAGTAGTAATTAAAACATCATGGTCACTTGATCACTTGAATCCCGTTATTCATCAATTTGCTCGAGCAGGCTCCAGTAACATTTCCATTGGACCCTATCTCGTGCCAATATAGCCCAATGGCATCTGGTTGATTCAGGAATATGAAGAGCCTCAAACCGTTCCTTCAGGGTCTTTACAAGGAAGTCTGACCATCTTGTTGGTGGGTGGCCACGTGATCTTTTGACATCCCATGGGATCCAGTCAGTAAAGGCTCTAGTCCAGTGGTTGTCTCTAAATCGCATTACATGTCCAGCCCATCTGATTTTTCGATGCCTTGGCAAATGATACAGCGTCCCTGATTCTGGAATAGCGACGGAGGTCAGAATTCCAGATTCCTTCTCTCACTTGAGTGAGGCGTGATATTCCAAGCATAGCTCTTTCAATTCCTCTCTGGGAGACCCGAATATCATTCTCATCCTGCTTTCGTAGGGCCCAGGTCTCTGAGGCGTATGTTAATGCAGGGAGAATGGTGGAGTCAAAGACATGTGCCCGGAGCCGGAGGTTCTTTGTCCTTTTTTAGCTATTTCTTCGATGCCTTTGAAGGCATTCCATGCAGCTCTCTTCCTCCTGCGCAGCTCAGGTTTTGGGTCGTTCATCATGTTGATTTCTTGACCTAGGTACACATAACTGCTGCATTCAGAGATGTTTGTTCCATTGAGAGTGAATGGGGCCTCTGGAACTAGTTCATTCTTCATGAACATAGTTTTCTTTAGATTCAGCTGTAGACCTATCTTTCCACATTCTCGGTCGAAGTCAGCCAGCATTTGTGCCTCTTGGCTAATGTTTGGTGTTATTAGAATGATGTCATCAGCGAAGCGGAGGTGGTGTAGTTGCTGACCATCTATCTTCACTCCCATTCCTTCCCATTCTAATTGTTGCATGATGTTCTCGAGGGTGGCGCTGAAGGGTTTTGGTGAAATGGTATCACCCTGTTGAAACCCCTCTTTTCACATTAATGATCACTTCTGTGTAGAATGGTGAGATCCTGGTGGTGAATCCGTAACACAGCTCATGAAGCATCTTGATGTATTGGGTTTGAACACCCGGTTTGGCTAGGGCTTCGATGACTGCTTCAATCTCCACAGAATCAAAGGCTTTCTGTAAATCAATGAACGTGAGACAGAGCAGCATCTTGTACTCCCTACAAGCCTCAATGAGCTTGGTTACTGTGTGGATATGGTCGATTGTGCTGAATCCTTTCCGGAAGCCTGCTTGCTCGCATGGTTGTCCTTCATCTAGTGTTCTGCTAATCCTGTTCAGGATGACTCGTGTAAACAGCTTGTAGATGACAGACAACAGGCAGATGGGGCGATAGTTGCCGATGTCGTGAATGTCTCCCTTCTTGAACAGTAGAACTGTCCTGCTGGTTTTCCATTGGGAGGGCACCTTGCATTCGGACAGGTAGCATGTGAAGAGCCGAGCTAGTGTATTGATGAGTACCGATGGCAGATTCTTCAGGTGTTCGGGTCTGATTTTGTCTGGGCCTGGTGCTGTTCCCTTCTTTACTGAAGAGATGGCATGTCGGATTTCAGAAGGGAGAACGTTGGGAATGACATATCCATCCTGTGGAATTTGGTATGTGGGCAGGTGGATGTGGCTATCAAAGAGATTTGAGTAGAAGTCCTGAATAATCTTCTCCATTGCCTTTCTGGAAGATGTGATAGATCCATCAGGGTGTCGGAGGGCAGTCATCTTGGTCTTATAGTTGGCAAAGGACAGGCGGGCAGTGCGAATGCTTTTCCCGGCTTCTCCTGCATCTTCTAGTGTTTCTGCTCTTCTGTCTTTGAGGTCTTCTTTTATCGCTTCTCTGCACTGTTTAGCAAGCTTGGATGTTAGCATTTGGTCTCCTGAGGCTCCGCCTTGCCACGTTGGCGAATGAGCTCGAGAGTTTCTGAAGACAGGCGTCCTTTTGTGTCTTTCTCTCTCTCAGCATTCTTCGCACAATCATGGAGGTGCTGAACCAGTCGATTGTATTCTTCATCGATGTCATCAATGATGGTATCTTCCCATGTTGCTGCAATGGTGCCAAAGAGTTCCCAGTTGGTGGTCGTTCTGAGAGTTCTCTTCTTAAACTTTGCAGCCTTTTCTCCCCGTTGCGGGAAGTAGAATTTTGCACGGAGGAGACGGTGGTCTGATCCTGTTTGGAATTTGGGGACATCAGCAACATTCGGTCAGACAAAACCGTAGATTGAAGATGATGTGTCAATTTCATTGTGGAACTGTCCGCCAGGAGATTCCCATGTCCAATGTTTCGCTTCAGCTTTCTGGAACTGTGAGTTCCCATGAATGGTCTTGGTGGACATGATGAACTCAGATAGTCTCTCACCCTGTTCATTCCATTCTAGGCCATGGGTCCCGATATGGAGTTCTTCAGCCGATCTTCTTGGTCCTATCTTGGCATTAAAATCACCGGCTATGATCTAAAACATCATGGTATTGGAGTAAAAACAGACCTGTGGATATATGGAAAGGGGTTGAGTATCCTGACACCCAACCTCAAATACATGATTATTTATCTTTGATAAAAGAGCAAGACGTATGAAATGGAGCAAAGAAAGCCTCTTCAAAAAGTGGTGCTGGGAAAACTGTGCAGCGACATTAAACAATGAATTTGGACCTCTGTCTAACTCCATGCACAAAAATCAGATCAAAATGGATTAAAGATCTCAACATCAGAACTGAATCCATAAAGCACTTTGAAGAAAATTTAGGAAAAACCTTTCATGACATTGAAGCTAAAGGCATCTTCAGAGATGAAACACCACAAACAAAGCAACTAGAAGCAAAGATAAACTTATGGACTACATAAAACTAAAAAGCTTCTGCACCTCAATAGAAACAATGGCCAAGATATAAAGAGAGTTCACAGAATGGGAAAGAATTTTCACCCAATACCCATCTGATAAGCGATTAGTATCCAGGATATATCAGGCACTGGTAGAACTTTACAAGAAGAAAACAGCCAATCTCCTCAAAAAATGCAAAAAAATGGGGAGAAGAAATGAATAGAAACTTTGACAAGGAAGAAATTCTAATGGCCAAAAGACATGAAAAAATGCTCATCATCATTAATTATCAGGGAGATGCAAATCAAAACAACAATGAGATATCATCTCATAGCACAGAGACTAACCCATATCCAAAAGAGCAAGAACAACAAGTGCTGGCATGGATGCCGGGAAAAGGGGACACTCATCCATTGTTGGTGGGAATGCCGGCTGATACAGTCTTTTTTGGAAAACAATGTGGACATTCCTCCAAAGACTAGAAATTGAACTCCCATTTGATCCTGGCATACCACTCCTGGGAATATACCCTCGGAAGCCAAAAACACACAGCATAAACACCATCTGCACTTTTATGTTCATAGCAGCACTATTCACAACAGCCAGAATCTGGATACAACCAGAGTGACCGAGAACTGATGACTGGATAAAGAAACTTTGGCACATCTTCAAAATGGAATATTATGCTGCTGTTAGGAAAAATGAAGTTAAGAAATTTGTCTATAAATGGATGGACATGGAGAGGCTCATGCTGAGTGAAATTAGCCAGAGGGAGGACAGATATAGAATGACTGCATTTATTTGCTGGATATAAAAAAGATAGCATGATACCAATATCCACGGCCAGGATGCCTTTTCACTGGGTAGAACCTACTGCAAATGTGTAGGAGTCAGAGGTTAGGCAATACAGAGAAAGGACAGTGTATTAATGATTATTGTAAACAATAATACAAGCATAGAAATGAGCATTGAAAGTAGGCAAAAGGATATACTTGATAACTTGTAACTATGTATTATAAGCCGCAGTGTGCAAAAGAAAAGAGAGAAAGAGAGAGAAAATGAGAGAGAGAGAGAGAGAGGGAGAGAGGTGAAAATTGCCTGCCATAGTCGCAGGCTGGGGGAGGGAGGGAATCATGGAATATTGGTGGAGGGAAATGGACACTGGTGGAGGGATGGGTGCTAAACACTGTTTGACTGAAACCCAAACATGAACTCTTTTGTAACTGTATATCTCAGGTGGTATAATAAAAAATTAAAAGGGAAACAATTAAACATTAAAATGTTTAGTAACAGTGTCAATATTTCAAGAACCTTATGGTTCAACAGTTTAAAGCCATATGAAATTATATCAGGACTTGAACAAAGTCCTCTCTCTGACCCTCTATGTGCATGTATGTATATAAATATATATGTACACATATATATATATATATAGAGAGAGAGAGAGTGATGTAGAGAAATAGTATAATCAGAGCATGCTGAAGGATAACCCATCACCTCCAGGTTACATCCTGACTACATGATTATATTTTATCCATTTATTTCTAAATATTTCTCCTGGAAAGAAGAAATGGATTTCCTGTTTTTTCTTTCGTGTGTGTGTGCTGTAAGTGGCAGCTGTGACTCCCACCAGAAAAAGTGCATTCCTGTGGCAATTTATGTGAGGTGAGAGGAGAGAGGTGTCTACTCTTCCCTCTCAGCCCACCTCAGTTACCCAGGACAGTGTCTGGAGTTTTAGGACTGATGAGAGTGTGCTCTGAGTATGGGATAGATCTATTGTCTCACGAGACCCACCAGGCACTCATCCAAATGGACCAGGGTCCTCTTGATCTTCTCAGCATGGGAAATGACCCCTGTCATCCATTTCCCAGGGAACATGGAACCCAAGCTAGAGCGAGTGATTGCTCTGTGCAGGAAAGGAAAGTCAGTCCTAAATCTTAGCCAGCTCTCATGTTCATTGCCTTGCCTCACAGAAAAGAATTTCAGGAGAAGACAGATAGTTAAATAAAACAAATTTATTTGTAAACTAAGAGGAGAGGAGAGAGGTAAAGGATATGTGCTCAGAAGAGAACTCAGACTTGTCCAAAGGGAAAAAGCAAAGTACACATCCTCAGCAACAACGCAGAAAAAAAGTGTCTTAACTAAGAATGTACACTCGTATGGGGCTGGAGAGATAGCACAGTGGGTAGGGCATTTGCCTTGCACATAGCTGACCCGAGTTAGATCCCCTGCATCGCAAATGGTCCCCTGAGCACTGCCAGAAGTAATTCTTGAGTTCAGAGCTAGGAGTAACCCCTGAGGATCTGTAGGTGTGACCTAAAAGCAAGCAAACAACATACAACCATAGGAATATGTGTGTCAAAGAAGTCATAGGGTAAGAAGTGCACATAGAGGTTAGAAAACAACAGGAAAGGTTTTGCCTCACAGGCCTTCCCTAGAATGCCATATACTCCCCGTGCCCTCCAAGAGTGATACCTAATCACAAAATGCAAATAAGACCAAACAATGAAGGACATATCATGGAGGGAGATGCAGGGAAATGGGAACCTTTTCTTCTGCCAAGTTTATGTACAGTTTTAGGCAGTTACCTGTTGAAAGTCTGTTGCTAAGGTCGTTACCAAGGGGGAGAGCTTGGAGTTGTTGATGATTCAAAATCTTGTCATAGTTTTTGTTCCAGCTGTGTAACCTCTCCTCCTGGGGAGCCATCCTTGCTCTAGGTCTAAAATTCTGCATATCAATGGTTATCTATCTCCTCATAGGAGTCCTGTATCTCAAAGCCCTTCTTACCCTTGGAGTAGCTTAGGTTCCAGACAAGAGTTTATTCTCCAGATATACATTACAAGTGTCCCTTCACCCTCCATATCTCTGCCTACAACTTGGGGATGTTGATGGCTATTTGCCAGTAGTAGGACACATGTCTCAGGATAATCTTTTGGAGGCAACTCATTTCAGACAAATCATCTAGTTAGACAAAACACTCCAATTTTAAAGATGATATATATATATATATATATATATATATATATATATATATATAATGCAGCTTCCTAGATTAGGTTTATCCTGATACATGTAGGTTTTGGTGGTACAGGAATAAACCCACGGCTAGTACCATTAGAATATTAAAAATTCCTATAATTCTTTAGGTTAACAATGAGAGCAGCCGAAATTATTGGACAATAGAACATCAGCATTGAACAGTGTTAAACACCAATTTTCCATTGTTACATACTATCCCAAAAGATGTTGTACTACGAACAATAAAATTAAGCTTTAATTGATATTAAAAAGTAAAAATTTAGAAAATTAGAAATACAAAGGAGTTTATTGATAATATACCAATAATGTATAATGAATAAAAGAAAATCAAAATAGTATGCATCTGAATAAGAGTAAATTTTACTTTACTCAAAGACAGCAAGTTATCTGCATATAATCCAAAATGATGAGTTTACAAAAAGTTTAAAAACATTATTCTGAGTTTAAGGTTATCAGATAAAGATAAATTATATCTTTAATTTGTCATCACTTATAAATATATATCAAGGATTATATATAAATATATAATTATATTATAACATAAATCATCATTAATTATAAATATACCCCCCCAGGAAAAAACCCTCATAAGGTTGTAGGGTTAATAGATATAACAAAAATGCAAATGAGAAAAAAAGAAATATTAAAATCATTGAACTGTCGACCAGAGTGAAAGATCAAAGGATTGCAGTTTATGTCTTGTGCAGAGCCATGTCCAATCCCAGCCCCTTATGGGGACCAAAAAACGTCCAGTTCTACCATCAGTTGGGGCTGGAAGGGTGGGAGCCACCAATCAAGAGACAAGGTAATGAATATACAAAGAGGATTACTGGCAAGATGTTAGCAGTTTTGCAAATGGCAGACCCATTTCCTCCAAGTAACCACCTTATCGCCATGACCACAAAAAGCATTATTTTAA
This sequence comes from Cryptotis parvus, assembly GCA_021461705.1. Lineage (NCBI taxonomy): Eukaryota > Metazoa > Chordata > Mammalia > Eulipotyphla > Soricidae > Cryptotis > Cryptotis parvus. The sequence goes on along the minus strand of JAJIBD010027250.1, from coordinate 70,152 downwards.
TAAAAAACAAACAAGAAATTACAGTTTTAAAAGAGTGGGTCGCTTACTTCACTTTCTTTTCTTTTTTAATAACTTGTGAAAGTTCCTTTAATGATGATAGTAATTTCATTACACAGAATAAAATGAATTCAAGTGCAAAATTATGACATGAAACTCATGTGTGAGATTAAAAAGTATATCTAGTCTTACAAATATTTTTAGTTTTCCCCCACTCGGTCCTAATACTCTAATATAAAGGAACTGCGGTGTTCACCGTGGCAAGGAGACCGGGCATGGGGGTGCAGGGGCAGTCTGAGGAGGGGCCCTGGCAGTAATGTATAAAATCCTGCCATTAATAGTAGCCTAAGTTACAGTTATAAAAATCTTTATTTTTTAGAAAAGAAATAGCTATCGCTTAAATTTTTTATTAAAGTACTCTGCTTTGCAAAGTTATTAATTGTTGAATTTTAGACATAAAATGTGCCAGCCACATACAGATTCTACCACCAATGTCAAATTTCCTCCACCAATGTTCCATGGTTCCCTCCCATACTCCCCGCAGCCTTTGTTAAGAAACATAGGGCAGTGGTATTCAAACCTTCAAACCAAGGTACACATTTAAATAATTGAGAGCTTATGGCAAGCAACAATGCCCCGTCCCCCATGAATCAATCAAGTCAAATTTCTGAGTGTGGCCCCTCACTGAGCATTGGTGTTTTCACCTTTCATAAACTATTCAAAGAAGCCAGTTTCTGTTGAGACACTGACTCCAAATTTGGGGGCAAATTAAGCCCCTTGGAGGGAGCGTAAAAACACTACTTCCTTGGACATGTGAAAACACTATTCTTTCTACTAAAGTTGAATTTGTCCCTACCCCAAATTCACATGTTGATGGCCTATACCTGCTGCTTTAAAATGACTGAAAATCTTGGTGCCTTAATAAAAGAATTTTTAATTCAGAAAATAAAGAGAGAAAAGAAAGACAAGTGGGCTATGGTCTGTTAGACTCCCAGTAATCAATAAATCCCTTACTAGACAGTTTCCTCAGCACCCTTTATTGCATCTAGAAATCTGAGCAAAGTTTTCTGATTGTTGCAGAGAGAAAGGTGGGTGTGGTAATGTAGATAGGGGAAAAGCATTAGAACCCAAACTAGCCCACAGGCATGAAGGACTTGGAGACCCGGGAGACTGTAGAGGAGAATGAAAAACTTTTAAGATGCAAGATTTCAGCCCCAGAGCATGGCTGGATGCTCTGGGAGAAGAGCGGCCATCCCTGAAACAAAGGTCATGCTAAATATATCTAAAGAAGACCATTCTCGGCCCCCAAGCTCTCCCTTGGCAACCACCCTAGCAACAGACATTGGCAAGGAGACAGTTTGGGAAAACTCTATAAAGTAACTTGAAGAATAAAAAGAGCTCATTTTCCCAGTATCTGCCTGAAATGGGGACTAATTGTAGGTCACATTTCCTCTGTTGGAGCAGTGGCTCACATACGTGCCTTAGACATAGACCTCATGGATGCTCACATTTTCTATCTTGGCAACACATTACACATCGGATTGGGACATGTCCCAAATTTGGCTCGCTCCACTCTGGAGATGTCTCTCTCTCTCTCTCTCTCTCTCTCTCTCTCTCTCTCTCTCTCTCTCATCTCACACATGCACATGCATGCATGTGCACACACAATTTATTCATTGATTTGTTTTATTTTAGGGACCATAATTTACAATTATGATAATAACACAGTTTTATGCCTAGAACATTCCAACACCACACCTTCTACCAGAGTGTCCGCTTTTCTCCATTGTCCCAGTAACCAATACACCCACCTGAGACATTTAGGACATTTTCCTCCCTATGTAAATAGCACTTCCTCTCTCAAGCATGGATTCTATAGCTCTCAGAGCAATCCAGTGCAGGGGGCATTTCCCACGCTGGGAAGAATAAATAGCACCTCAGTGTGGTTCATGATACCTTGTGGGGCTGACGATCTGTGAGGTCTGTACTGCTCAGGGGCTCAGAGGAGACTCTCATCATACTAGAGCACCCAGGCACGTCTCCAGGGACTGAGGTGGGGAGGCAGAGAAGTGGTAGTGACCTGTCTCAGCCTCACTTCACATAAGCTACCCATTGATGGCTTATGACACTTTGATGTCTTTATATACAATTTCATCTCCAGAATCCCTGGATTCCACACCAAAAGACTATTTTCCTGACCTTGGGGCTAGCTAACCAATGCCTGCCCTAAAATACAGGCAGGTGAAATCCTCATCAGCCTCTCTAGGAGCTTTTAAGATCCTCCTGGGAGTCTCTTTTCCAATAACCCCACTGTATCACTGTATCACTGTCTTCCCGTTCATCATCGATTTGCTCGAGCGGGCCCCAGTAACATCTCCATATGTCCTGTCTCATGCTAGTAGAGCCCAAGGCATCTGCTTGCTCCAGGAACATAAAAGGCCTCAATCCATTCCGGAATGAGGTTTATAATTGTTACTGGTATTTGGCATATATATCAAATACAACACGGGTAGCTTGCCAGGCTCTGCCGTGCAGGTAGCATACACTTGTAGGCATCTCTAAGTCCAGCATTTATTGATAAACCGGGCGCTGATAGGCTGGTCTGCTGGGTGGAGGTCTGACGAGAGAGAAGTCCGGATGTGGAAAATGGAGGCCCTCATGGAGTGGGGGGGTCGTCTGGCTTGTTGCGAGAGCTCTGCTGGGATGGTGGGACAGGGCGAGAACCCACCATCCCTCCCGGGTGCCTCATGAGCGGCTGGTCACAGGGAGAGCCAGTAGCAGCTCTGCCCCATGTCTGCGAGTCTCTCCAATAACCCCATTCCAGACTAATTCTCCTCTTGGACTATATTTTTTCTTTTCCACTCCCTGTCCCCAGACCTTTCATTCACAATATGATAATTGGTTCAATCTGTTCTTTATACTTTTAAGGAAAAGTCAAGATAAAGAAAATTTCTAAATATTCTATTGTCTCTAGTCAGAGCATTTCTGGTTTTGAAATTTGAATTCAGCAGCTCTATTTTGGATTGCTTTTATTCATTAAAGAGGAAGCCTCAGTTTCCCCCTTGCCAGCTGCTGAGAGCAGCTCGACCTCAGCTATCTCCACTCCAAACTGTACACATTGCTGCAAAACCTTGGGATCTGCCTGAGGAAGGGAAGTTAGTAGTTTCCTCAGTCCATAAATTCTGCTCCAGAGCTTAGATTCATGGAAATTAAGAGATAATGGGTAATACTGAAAGGAAGCCTCAGCTTACCCTCACCAGTTGCTGTGGGCAGTCCTGTTTTGGCAGGCCCATCACACATTTTTGACTTCCTACAAATTCATGGGCTCCTTTTGATAAGTAGGGGTTAACAATTGTCCATTAGAGCTAAGCCTCACTGGAAGGCTAATGAGAAATACCTGAGACAAATGGCCAGACAAGGATCTGTTAGATTCTTGCATTCCTTGTAACATTTGCCAAGCTCAAAAAGGGAATGCAAGGAAACCCCTTCTTTAACTTCCCTCAATTAATTCCCTGTAACACAAAGAACCAGTTTTCCCATAAAAACTGCCAGACACAAAAAGACATAGTTAATTTTGTCTTATATTAAATTCCACCCCACACTGGGAGTTCCTCTTTTTTTTTTTCTCTTCTGCTTTCCAATAAACTTTTCTAATTTCCAACTCTGAGTCTGAGCACCTTCATTATTCAATATTTTCTTTCTTGAAGGTATCAAATAACCTGGGAATCACGAACCTGCTGTCTCTATCTCCACATCCTTCCCATCTGCTTCAACGCCCAAGAAAAATGATCAAATTCAGAACCCAGAAGACCTAAACCAGCCAGATGACTTTATAAGATTCCTGATTTATCTGTAACAATATTGTCAGTTGACAATAAGCACAAAAACCCAGTTTCCCTATAAACATACACAAAATGAGTCATTCTTAAATTGGGCTAAATTCACTGGGCTTTTATGGAGATGGAGCTGGGATCCATTTCCTCCACCTCTGTCCCATCTGGGAGGCCCAGTGGATGCACCCATGAACTGCTCCCGGGCTGTCCTGCCATGAAACAGAGACACAGATACACGGGGCAGAGCTGCTACTGGCTCTCCCTGTGCTTGGCTGAGCACGAGGAGTCCAGGAGGGAGGGTGGGTTCTGGCCCTGGCATACCAACCCATTGGAGCCTCGGGAGAAGCCAGAGGAACCCCCACACAGTGATCGCAGCCATTTTCAATGTCCGGACTTCACAGCTTATCAGTGTTCCACCCAAGAGAGAAACCTATTTCAAGCCCAGGTACGCTGGTCTTGGTGGCTAAAGTCATCGAACTTCTGTGGAGAAGGAGCTGGAGTTCCTTTCTACCACCTCTATCCTGTCTGGGAGGCCCGGTGGACCCACCTACGAACTGCTCCCCGGCCATGAACCAGAGACACAGATACATGGGCCTGAGCTGCTATCAGCTCTCTCTGTTGTGTGTGGCCACTTTCAGCTGTGCAGTATATCATTAAATGCAAGAACTGAGAGCCTACCTACTACCGAGAGTATCCTGCTAGCATGGCAGAGCCTGGCAAGCTACCTGTGTCGTATTTGATATTCCAGAAACAGTAAAATAACAGACCTCATTCCCATGACCTGAATGAATGGTTTGAAGCCCTTTGTGTTCCTGGAGGAAGCAGATGCCCCTTGGTCTACACTAGCAAGCAACAGGGACAAATGGAGACGTTACTGGCACCTGCTCGAAGAAATTGAACAACAGGAAGACAAGTGATGAGACAAGTGACAAATCACTTAACTTAGTCCTATGCTAAGTTTATTCTCATTGGGGTGGCAGAAGCTAGTAGGGGAGAGGTATTTCTTTTCCATTCTCTTTTACTATAACAATAAAATTTTCTTTTCTTTTTTTGCTCTTTGGGTCACACTCAGCGATGCTCAGAGGTTACTCCTTGCTCTGCACTCAGGAATTACTCCTGGTGGTGCTAGGGGACCATATGGTATGCAAGGAATCAAACTCCTCGGGACACTCGGGTCATTTGCAAGGCAAATGCCCTACCTGCTGTGGTATGGTTCCGGCCCCATAATGCTGAGTTCTGATCACCTTTTTTTTTCTCAATATTTTCATTCTTAAAAAGTATCAAAGAACCTGGAACCATGATTGAGCACAAAGCTACGAGACCCACCTCACCTCTTCTGCACCGTTCACGTACCTTTTTCTTTATGTTCTTCTGGCTACTTGACTGCTAACTGGTCTTTAACTTTTCCCTTTCTGTTGTTATTAAAACAACACTTGTCTTATATCACTTGTCTTCCCGTTGTTCATCGATTTGCTTGAGTGGGAACCAGTAACATCTCATACATTCTGTCAAGTGCTAGTGTAGCCCAAGGGCATCTGCTCGCTCCAGGAACATGAAGAGCCTAAAATCATTCCTCAGGTCATGGGAATGAGGTATATAATTGCTACTGGTTTTTGGTATATTAAATACAACATGGGTAGCTTGCTAGACACTGCCTGTGGGTGGTACACTCTCAGTAGTAGGCTCTCATCTCATGCATTTACTGATGAGCCAGGGAGATATCGGCTTTTCTCTTGGGTGAAGTTCTGAGGAGCTATGGAGTTCAAATGTTGAGAATGACTGCCCTCATGGTGTGGGAGTTCCTCTGGCTTCTTGCTATGCTCTACTCGGATGACGGTCCAGGGCAAGAACCAACCTAGAACTATATACAGTGTATAAATGTGAAAGATCCTGGGAAGGACCAAGTCCTAACTTCCACTATTGTCTAAGACTGTCATGTAGCTGTGACAACAAAACAAAATTTCAGGAAAAAAGAAAACCATCGTTTTTCCCTTCTCATGTTGCTGGTGGAGATTCTCCTGATGGTTTATGTAAAGTGGGAAGAAAGAGTAATAGCCTTGATAAGGAAAACTACAACTTTCTCCACCCAACTCTGTCACCCATGGAAGCACTTGGGAGATTAGGGACTGATGAAAGTCTGCTATGAGCTCCTGTTCTCAAGGGTGCTTAGATTCCATCACGAGGCAGCCATCAGGCAGAAGTTGTTGCCCACTTGCTCTGCCCAGCAGTAGGAGATGGTCTCCATCACCCAATTTCTCTAGGAGTCATGGACTCAGGCTGGACCAAGGAATTGCTCTTTGCAGAAAAGGAAAGAAAGTTGGTCCTAACCTGACCCAACATTTTGGGTGCTTTGCCTTTTCCTAAAAGAAAAGAATTTAAGTAGACTAGTGATGAATATCAACTCTATTGGGCAATAAGAGGGGCCAGGGTTGTTAGGAATTATGTGCAAGAGAGAACAAAGTTTCTCTGGAGTGGTAAATTACAGCCGTCAAGAGGGGAGATGTGAGAGGCAAGCGCGTTGGCAACATTGTGCCTCTTCCTTTACCAAGTTAGTTAGCTTATATACACTTTTCCCAAACTTCCCAGCCCCAAGTCCATTGCTAGAGTGCTTGCCAAAGTGGGGGAGCTGGGAGCTATCAATATTATTTTGATATTCTTGCATGGTCTTTTTTTCTGGGGTGGAGTCTCTCCTTTCAGAGGTCCAGTCTACTCTCCTCTCAAGAATCTATCTGTGCTTGGGTTTGGAATTCTGCATCTCAATGGCTCCTGAGATAAGATCTTAGTATCAAAGACCTCTGTGCCTCCAGGCTTATAAAGTAATCACTGTTTTCCCTAATATATATTATGATGGGTTCCCTATATTCCTGCCTGTAACACTTTCTCTCTCTTTATCTCTTCTCTCTCTTTTCTCTCTCTCTCTCTCTCCATTTGGGCATTATGTTTTGCAGTGCAGACATTGAAAGGTTATTCTACATCCCTTTACCTCCTTTCAGCACTCAGTTCTTGTCCAGAGTGATCATTTCCAACTATCATTATCATAGTGGTCTCTTCTCTGACCTAACTGCCCTCCCCAACCCTCTGTGTGTGGCAAGCTTTGAATCATGGACCAGTCTACCTGGCCGTCATTTCTACTATCCTTGGGTATTAGTCTCCTATTTTTTTTCACTGTCAATGTATCACTGTCTTCCTGTTCATCATCGATTTGCTCGAGCAGGCACCAGTAACATCTCCATATGTCCTGCCTCATACAAGTAGTGCCCAAGGGCACCTGCTTGCTCCAGGAACATAAAGAGCCTCAAACCATTCCATCAGGTCATGGGAATGAGGTCTATAACTGTTACTGGTATTTGGCATATCAAATACGACACAGGTAGCTTGCCAGGCTCTGCTGTGTGGGTAGCATACTCTTGTAGTCACCTCTAAATCCAGCATTTATTGATGAACTGCATGGCTGCAAGAGGCCGCGGGAGCCTGGCTGTGATAGACTGGTCTGCTGGGTGGAGTTCTGATGAGGGGGAAGTCCGGATGTGGAAAATGGAGGCCCTCATGGGTGGGGGTTGTCTGGCTTATTGCGAGGCTCTACTGGGGTGGTGGGCCAGGGCTAGAACCTGCCATCCCTCGTGAGGGGCTGGGTACAGGGAGAGCCAGTAGCAGCTCTGCCCCATGTCTGTGAGTCTCTGGATCAGCATACCTGGGCGGATTTAAAAAAAGACTGCTGCAGGGTGGATCTCTATGAGCCAGGCTGTGATAGGCTGGTCTACTGGGTGGAGTTCTGACGAGAGGGAAGTACAGATGTGGAAAACGGAGGCACTCATGGAAATGAGTACAAACACTTCATATTTCCTGCTCGTGGTAAGAGTAAATGGTTACCTGAAGTAGGTTTTCTTCTGTTCCATTTGTAAACTTCTAAGATGCAGAATCAATTATAAATCATCTGTCATGACCAACTGAACATAGACATAAATGCTGTATATGTACAGCCTTTGATAATTGATGAGGCTTCTAGTTCTCCTTTCATTCCCATGGCCAGTCTTTGTCCACAAGGCTTCATGCTTCACTGATAGAGACTCGAGAGGAACCGGTGGCGAGATCAGTAATTTGTCCTTAAATGAAGGTCATAGGGAATAGAAGGTCACACAGAAGGCCTTGGTGGTGCCTGATAACCTTGAATGACTTAGATAGGCCCTGCTGGATCTTGACACCAGAAGACAATGATCTCAGCATCTTCCCTATTTTAATGACCCACATTTTTGTAGCATAATGAAGATGTGCTCATCCACCCGCCTTTGTTTAAGCCTTTCTTCAGAATCCTGCTTTAGGAGACCCCTTCCATAATCTAGTAAGGTAGGGAATACCTTATTCTCCCTTCCTTTCTGTTTCTGTATGTGTTTTTTTAAATAAATATTTTATTATACCACCGTGAGATATACAATTACAAAGATGTTCCAGATAAAGAGGTTTTGATGCATCTACACAATGGAATATTATGCAGCTGTTAGGAAAAATGAAGTTATGAAATTTGCCTATAAATGTTTCCCTATGTGTTTTACGTTTCAGCCATTTACTCTCCTGTCCCTTGCTTTCAGTTTTGACTCCTTGAGGACAAGAACCTGAACCTCGGCTCTAGCATTATCACTGTAGTTGTGGTGTTGCTGCAATAACTTATAAATAATAATATGCTTAGAGGAACCTTAAATGGAGTGCCCAAGTCTCCACAAACACAGAATCATCGAGAGTGGCACTGTTTTAAATCCCCAGTACTTATGCCAGGGAGCTGAGAGCCCTGACCTGTGACTCAAAGAGTCTGAAGTATAATCCTGACTTATTTCTAACTAGCTATGGATCCACAGGCCATGAACTTGGGATTAAATTTCTGATGCTCAAAGGAACCTTAAAGGACCCAAATAATAGAAATTCTGAACTGTGTTGAAATGACATATTTAAGAATTTTTTGGGAATTAATATAAGTCATATTTGAGGCAAGCAGCCCAAGGCACATACATCTACCTACACCAAAATAGCCTGCAAAGACATTATTTATTTTTAAGGTATAGCTTTTTTGAAATTGAAATAAGTAGCTGAGGGTTAACAACTCTACTTTGTGATGGTTTAGATACACTAGGACATTTCATGTGTAGTTACTAATTTTCACTTTATTATTCTAGATTAATTCCATTTTGTTCTTAATAATGTGCAATAATTTTGCAAGCGTATTAATTATCCTATCTCTAAATAATGAAACAAACCATTAAAATAGAACTGTACTTGTTTAATCTTTTAATCTTTGTTTGACTATTGTTATTACTATTGTTCTTGTCATAAGAAATATCCCCTCCTTTTTTCTAGGATAACTAGTGAATTATACATAATAGAACTTAAACTTATGACTATAAACCTCTGTTCTCAAAGTAATTGAAGAGGGAAAAGAGAAACCCAAGGAGATGCATGGGTTTCAGAGATTTTATAAGATAAGAGATTTGGGTTCAACATGGCAGTTCTCATATTCTTCCTCATCAGAACTATTCAGTGTTCATTGAAGAATGGCGATGAACTTTCTTTGAACTTATGATAAACTAACTGGTAGAGGAAAGTGACCCCACATGGTCCACAGAGCCCAACCAGGAGTAATTCAAGTGCAGACCCAGGAATAAGTCCTAAGTACTGCAGGTTGAGGCCTATAAACAAACAAATTCAAATATTTTGGAGTATTTTCTAAGCTTTCCAGATTTTTACTTGAGACTGGCTGTATTTTCAATATTGAGATAAGAAAAACAAAGCCCAAAGCAAATTTATTGCCATCTATTTTATAAAAATTTGATTAATTTGCTTATCTGTTTGGTGGAGGATCCTCTCACGCAGTACTCAGGAGTTCCTGGGGTCGCTCCTCAGGAACTCTAAAGGTCACACTGGAAACTGAGGGCTGAGGGTTACCCAGTGAATAGGGTGCCTGGGATGGAACCTACTTTGCAAATGCTCTAACTCACTGATGAGCAAGTTTTGGATTGCACAAATGAATGTTGGGTGAAGGGGAAAGATTGACAAAATTTTGTTTTAGAATGTAGTTAGGTGGATAGAGAGATAGTATAGTAGTAGGTAGGATATTTGCTTTGCACGTGAGTGACACGGGTTTGGTCCCGAGCACCACGTAGGATGCCCTGAGCCCTGCCAGCAGTGGTTTCTCAGAAAAGGAGGAAGAATAAGTCCTGAGTACAGACCCCTCCACCCCAGATGAATCTATTATTGGTAAATGTTTTATTTGTATTATTATTTTATAATAAATGCCTGGTAATATGTGATATGCCAAATAGCAGTAACAATTATAGTTTTCATTCCCATGGCCTGATAAATGGTTTGAGACTTTTTATTTTCCTGGAGGAGCAGATGCCCTTAGGCTATACTAGCATGTGATAGGATGTATGGAGATGCTACTGGTGCCCCCTTGAGCAAATTGATGATCAACGGGAAGACAAGTAATACAAGTGATTATTTTATAAAGCCAGAGAAACATACAAATTTCTCCAGGAACAAATATTTTGTGTTTAATCCTGTCTAAGGACTCAGTGGTCACTCCTGACAGTACTTGGGGAACCCTTTGTGGTGCCAGGGATAAAAATCCTACAAGAAAAAAAAACCTACAAGATACATGCAAGGTATGATTTACATATTGTGCTAGCTCTCTGACCTATGAATAGAAATGCTTTAGACTAGTCCAAATCACTTGATCACTTGAATCCCCTTATTCATCGATTTGTTTGAGCGGGTGCCAGTAACATTTCCATTGGACCCTATCACGTGCCAATGTAGCCCAAAGGCTCTGTTTGATTCAGGAATATGAGGAGCCTCAAACCTTTTCCTTCAGGGTCTTGATAAGGAAGTCTGACCATCTTCTAGGTGGCCGTCCACGTGATCTTTTGACATCCCGTGGGATCCAGTCGCTAATGGCTCTAGTCCAGCAGTTGTCTCCAAATCCCATTACATGTCCAGCCCATCTGATTTTCGATGCCTTGGCAAACGAGACAGCGTCCCTGATTCTGAAATAGTGACAGAGGTCAGAGCTCTGGATTCCTTCTCTCACTTGAGTGAGGCGTAATATTCCAAGCATAGCTCTTTCGATTCCTCTCTGGGAGACCTGAATAGTATTCTCATCCTGCTTTCGTAGGGACCAGGTCTCTGAGGCATATGTTAATGCAGGGAGAATGGTGGAGTCAAAGAGATGTGCCCAGAGCCAGAGGTTCTTTGTCCTTTTAGCTATTTCTTCGATGCCTTTGAAGGCCACTCTCTTCCTCCTTCGCAGCTCAGGTTTTAGGTCGTTCATCATGTTGACTTCTCAACCTAGGTACACATAATTGCTGAATTCAGAGATGCTTGTTCCATTGAGAGTGAATGGGGCCTCTGGAACTAGTTCATTTTTCATAAACATAGTTTTCTTTAGATTCAGCTGTAGACCTATCTTTCCACATTCTCGGTCGAAGTCAGCCAGCATTTGTGCCGCTTGGCTAATGTTTGGTGTTATTAGAATGATGTCATCAGCGAGCGGAGGTGGTGTAGTTGCTGACCATCTATCTTCACTCCCATTTCTTCCCATTCTAATTATCGCATGATGTTCTCGAGGGTGGCGCTGAAGAGTTTTGGTGAAATGGTATCACCCTGTTTAACCCCTATTTTGACATAATAATCACTTCTTTGTAGAATGGTGATATCCTGGTGGTGAATCCATAATACAGCTCACAGTCCAAATATTGAGCTAAATAATTGATGATTTTTTTAAAGCAGCTTGAGAGGTGCCGGAGCGATAGCACAGTGGGCAGGGCATTTGCCTTGCACGCAGCAAACCTGGGATTGATTCCTGGCATCCCATATGGTCCCCTGAACACCGCCAGGAGTAATTCCTGAGCGAAGAGCCAGGAGTAATTCCTGAGCTTGCTGGGTGTGACCCAAAAAGCAAAAAAAAAAAAGTAGATTGAGAAATTACGTTGATTTTCCCAGCTACTTGAAAAAATGTTATTCAATGTGTACTAATTCTCTGCCCCCATGACTATTTTTTAAAACACTTCACAATCATTGGATCATACCATGATTGAGAAATGTGTGCTCTATCTTCCATAGCACTGTGATTCTACTCAACCCCGAAAAGTTTGTTGTACAAATAAATTGTCCCCTGTCATCATTTTATTATGTGCATTAGTATGCATTTAAGGGTGATGACTTCAGGGAAATCCAATTTTATTTGCCTTATAGAACCTTTGATTACTGCACAGAACTGAGTATTGAATACAGGCAAAAAGATACACATGATAACCTCTAAATGTATGTATCGCAATCCACAGTGTGTAAGAGAAGGAAGAAAGAAAGAGTGATAGGGGCTGGAGTGATAGCCCAGCGGGTCGGGGCGTTTGCCTTGCACTCGGCCGGCCTGTGCTGGCCCGGGTTCGATCCCCGGCATCCCATATGGTCCCCGAGCACCGCCAGGAATAATTCCTGAGTGCAGAGCCAGGAGTAACCCCTGAGCATCGCCGGGTGTGACCCAAAAAAAGCAAAAAAAAAGAGTGATAAAGAGAAAAGAGATAAAGAACTCTCCATAGAGGCAGGCTAGGGGAGAGGGACGGAATGGGGGACATTGGTGGTGGGAAATGGGCACTGGTGGAGGGTTTGGTGCTGAAACAATGAATGAACAAAACCTGGACATAAACATCTATGTAATTGTTTATCTCATGGTGGTATAATAAAATATTAAAAATAAATAAATCCACACTTTTATTTCTCTGTGTTGACCATGAAGTTCTCCCTTTCTGTAACACTATGTCTTTCTTTTAGAGTTGCTCTGCTTTAATACCATTTTACATATTGTATATCAGTGTAGGAAAGTGTTTCAACACGGTTATATGGACCCAGTGAAAGAAATCTGAGACAGTAGAGTTTGAACACAAATGTTCATGAATATGGAGGTGGGAAGCAGTGTAAAGGTAGAGATAACTGATGTTTGGGTCCTCCTCAAGCGTGACTTTAATACTGTTCATTTACAACAGAGAATTGTGGTCATTGTCTATCGGGGTGTGTGTGTGTGTGTGAGAGAGAGAGAGAGAGAGTGTGTGTGTGTGTTTCTTGCTGGTTAAACAGTATACGGTAAGCATATTTGAATATGTCATTTAATTTGGGGAGAAGACTGTCCTCCTGTGTTGAGATAAACGTGTCACTCTTCAACCAGATGGAAGCACTAAGGTGATTAGTCTTCTGTGTTACTCTTAAACCAGGTGGAAGCATTAAGGTGACTATTATTTGGAGTCTAGCTTTATATTTCAAATATCAGTGTGAATTTTTACCTCAATAGCAGAGCCATGCTCTTAGAGATCACAAACAGCAAGGATATAACACAAGTTACAAATTGTGATTAATTTTGAAACTTGTACATTTATTTTTGCCAACAATTTTTTGACTCATCTGCTTCTTGGCATTCATCTCCAGCATCTTGGCAGAGGATGTTATTTTCTATCAAATGAGAAGCTATTTCCTCTTGTGGCCATGCATATTTTGAAAATCAAAGACCTAATTATTTATCATCTAATGTAAAGAAATAAAAAAGAATCATTTGCTCTATTAGGATTTCCACCAAAAGAAGATGGTGATGTTAACAATTCACTCAATATTAGCCATGTTGAAGTTTCAGTAAAGTTGCAATAATTTATGACTTCCTACATGTTTTCATTTTAATATTTCTTTTTTATCTGGTTTATTTCAAGTTAGTCAAGATACAGATATTGGTGATGCAATACCTTCTTTCATTTAGAATGTGTGGTTCTAGATTCATGCTTTTTATTTTTCAGTTACTATTTAATTTTTTTTTAAATTACCCTTTGGGCTACATGTATGTCCCAAACATGGCAATGCATCCAGTTCAGATATATTCAATCCAATTAAGCATTTTTTTTCCAATTTAACCCAAAGAGAAACCCAAAGAGTCAACATGATGAATGACCTAAAACCTGAGCTGCGCAGGAGGAAGAGAGTGGCATGAAATGCCTTCAAAGGCATCGAAGAAATAGCTAAAAAGGACAAAGAACTCTGGGCACATCTCTTTAACTCCACCATTCTCCCTGCATTAACATACCCCTCAGAGACCTGGGCCCTAAGAAAGCAGGATGAGAATGCTATTTGGGTCTCCCAGAGAGTAATCGAAAGAGCTATGCTTGGAATATCACGCCTCACTCAAGTGAGAGAAGGAATCCGGAGTTCTGACCTCTGTCGCTATTCCAGAATCAGGGACACTGTCTCGTTTGCCAAGGCATCGAAAATCAGATGGGCTGGACATATAATGCGATTTGGAGACAACCGCCGGACTAGAGCCGTTACCGACTGGATCCCAAGGGATGTCAAAAGATCACGTGGCCGCCCACCTACAAGATGGTCAGACTTCCTTGTCAAGACCCTGAAGGAATGATTTGAGGCTCTTCCTATTCCTGAATCAACCAGACGCCATTGGGCTACATTGGCACGTGATAGGGTCCAATGGAAATGTTACTGGCGTCCGCTCTAGCAAATCGATGAATAATGGGATTCAAGTGATCAAGTGATCAAGTGAACCCAAAGAGTAAACTATGCTTTTTCCCACCATGGGTATGTTCACAGAGTTGTGTGAACCAAGGGTTGCCTGTCATCATGGAATAACCAACCACTTCCCTCAGCTTCAGTGACTTTGGTGTGAGGGTTCACTGTTCCATGCTCTAAAGAAACGTGGATGCTGGGCAGCCTCCGGTTTCAAGCAGAAAGAAGGAAAATTATATGACTGAAATCAGCTTGTCAGGTTCCATTAAATAAGTTTACCCAGAAGCAATATCCAATATCATCTCTCCTCTCTTTATGTATGAGTCTGTCTTTGCAGCTAGGGCGTGACCTACAACACCCTACAAATTGTGAGGACTGAAGGGGACTGTAAACTGTTAGTTAGCACCATGCTGCCTTAAGTAAAATCAGGCAACCAGAGAAGAACAATACTAGATAACTGGCTATCTTTAACGCATCCCAAAAAACTAAATAAAATTCACTTGTATCACTTGTCTTCCCGTTGTTCATCGATTTGCTCTAGCAGGCACCAGTAACATCTCCATACATCCTGTCACATGCTAGTATAGCCCAAGGGCATCTGCACTCAGGAAACATAAAGAGCCTCAAACCATTCCATCAGTCATGAGAATGAGGCCTATAATAAATAAAATTAGAAATAACAAATAATTAACATATTCATATATATATACATGTTCATAGATTGTTTATACTTAAAAGAAAAAACCTAAGTAAGCAAACAAAGGATGATAATAATTGTACCACAGTCATAAACATGCATCTTGTTGATAAATGAGAAAAAAATTCAACATGCATGTAATTGTATTCTCTGAGCTGGATTCTGGGTGCTCCCTAGGCAGTAATATGGAGCTGAACATCAGAGCAACCAGTGGTGAAACTGACCATTCCAAATTGTGTGGACCAAAATATGTTAGTTTCACCAAATTAAATTCAGTTTGTTGTTGAGCTTGTTTTTATTCCTTTTCATCATTTGTTTCTTATTTAACATACTAATTTCATTAGAACACTAAAGGTGTATTTCCTGAGGATGCCCCATCATGTTTTCCAGAAACAAACAAGCTGTTCCTTGCCCTTCAACCAGATAATTGCTTCCTTGTGAGATTGTTTAAAGGAAGGACAAAGTTTGACCTTCTGTTATGATTACTTATAACTGGATCAGTAAGTTCCCAAAGATTTCCCTGAAGTTATAATGCCACTAAAAAAGCATATCATTCTTGTTACTTGGAACTCAATATTTTTTGATTTATCTAGGGGAAAAAAAACTCAGTTTCCATTATAAAAGAGTATTTCCAATCGGATCCTAAATACACCATTATAGGACTACCAAAATTTTTTCAATACACATTCAATAGAACCCAGAAACAAAAAAAATTCTATGTGATTCTTTTCTAATTCTCTGCTAAATATTCAGGTAAATTACTTTAAACCTATCTCACCAACTGGCGTTATGCAGCAGTAATTTTTAATGTAGATATTTAATCTTATAAAATATTCAATCTATTCTACTTCCTAATAATATATGAACTTATTCATACTCAAAATTAAATTAAAATGGAAATGTTCACACTTTATTTGAATAATTTTAGAACATGGAGCAAAAAAGGAATAAAAACAACCAAATAATAGGATGTCAGACAATGTGTTCATTCTGAGTCTCTTGTATCCTATGCTATACTTCCTTCATGGAACTGCAAAGTCAGTGAGACACAACATGCTTGCTGCAGAGTGCTGGCACTGTATGTAGCTTCCTCCCTTGTTAATCCTTCAGAACCCTCACAATTTGTCTAAAGTCTTTCTGATCCCCTACCTCTGCCCCCAACACACACTATTTCCTGCACAGATTTTTATACCCTCCCAATCAGCTTCTTGATACTCTGTGATATGCCATTACTTCCTATGATCATCTCATTCATACCCATCTTCCCACTCTATCTGTGATGTGCTCATTTGCTGGTCAATTTGCAAAACCCCCTTTCCCAGAACATTCTCCCCAGCTTCACTTGCACATGCTCCTTCTACCCTCCTCTGAACTCCAGAGTTCCAACATATGTTTGCCTTTGAATGCTTTGATCCTGTCAGGAATTCCAGAATGCTTCATGTCCAGCAAATAGGACATGGTACAATGTGAAGGAGAATGATCATGAACACTACATAATTCCTTCTGCTTTGTCTATTTAGAGAAGGGAATAATGTTCTTTCCAATCTAGATCTAGTCACCTTCTTAGAATTCAGAAGCAGGACCAGTCAGTGAGACTTACATATTGTCCTGCAAATTGATTGTTTCCAGAGCTGTGTGATTCAGTTGGGGTGATACACTCTGTTGTCCGGAATATATTAAATTAATGAACCCAAAAAATTAATTTGGTTCCACATATTAGGAGCTTGGAGGTCATCACTCTATCCAGTGAAAACTAAATAATGCTGCTTCATTTTTTGTAAGCGAAATAGACAAGGAAATGCCCTCAACCGTCCCCCCAACCCCCCACCATTGGACCTACCAAGAGCTGGACAGAGAAGCAGAGTTGTTTAGAGGTGCTCTGGGCTGGCATCTCCGCAGGCTGCAGTGCTTAACTACAGAAAGATAAACTGTAGCTGACTAGAAATTTCAGTAGATGTCTGAGAGTTAAAATCTCTAAGGGGACCTGGGTTATAAGAGGACTTGCATTTTTTTTGTGAGTTTAACTCTGGGATAAAATTCTTATGGTAAACACTGGAGAACATATGCTCTTGTTTTGTGCAAGGAAAATAAAAAAAGAACCATTTTGCAATGCACCAGAATGTGAATGTTTGTTATTCTTATCAAGAACTGTCAGGAAAAAATTATTAGTTTTACAGGGAATGGCCACTTCTAGCTAGTCTAGTGGCCCTGTCCCACCTAAAACAGTTCAGGACTATAATGGAGAAACACTTGTGAAATTTATGCTAGAGGCAACGGTTTAACTGAAAGAGAAAACCAGATCAGAGGGGCCTTCCTTCACCCGGACCTACCTCCCACATTACTAAATGATATTGACAGCTGTTCTGTGTCTCCAGTACTTTGCATTCAGCTCTCAGGGAAAGCTTAGAAGACACACAACAGACAAAAGCACATTTCGAAGAGGGAACCAGCAATAAAACAGACATGGCAGTAATGTCAGTTATTAGACTGGGAATTTCAAACAACTATGATTAATATGCTAGAGGACTTTAATGGATTAAGGAGACAGCATGCAAGAAGAGATGGTAATGTAAGCAGAGAGATAGAAATCCTAAGAAAGAATTAAAAGCAAATCCTTGAGATAAAAAGCCCAGTAGAAAATAAAAGTACTTTTTTTGTTGAATTTATTAGTCTATGCGTGAGCAAATAATCTGAGTTTATTGATATATCAACAGAAACTACTAAAACCTATGAAATATCTTAGTTTTAGAACAAAGTCTTAAAAAAGAGAGAAAATACCCAAAAGAGTGAGGAAATTGCAAAGATAATATTTTACAAAAAGAAGAAAGGAGCTGTTGGAAATAACAATAACTGATAATTTCCCACAAAATACTGTTAGACGTGAAATCATAAAAACACGAAGTTTTTTTATGCAATAAACAGACTGAATATAAAAATTATCACATAAATAAAAATTCAGTTAAATTAAAACTATGTCAGTGATATTGTTTTACATACACAGAAAATCAAAGAAAGTAAATCCTGAAACAAGTGAGAAACAAAACCTTACCTTAGAGGTTTAGAGAGGTTAGAGAAACCAAAACCTTACCAATAGAGGAAGAAAATGTAATATTGTATTTAGCTTTTCAAATACCATGGCAATAAGAAGAGCGGAGTGAAGTATTTAAAATATTAAAAGGAAAAGTTCACCAACCTTGAATTATTTTCTAGGAAATGATCTTTTAAAAGTAGAGAAATAGAAATGGAGGTTTCTCAGAGGAGCAATAATAAAAGGTATTTGTTGTTTGTGGAACTGCCTTCCAAGAAATTTTAAATGAGGTGCTTTAGAGAGAAGAGAAATAAGAAGGAACCAAATCTTGCCTCTTCATAAGAAAAGAAGAGCACTGAAGAAGGAACAAGAGTAAAATAAAAACCTTCATCTTGTTCTTATTGATCTAACAGAAAAGTTTGCTCAAGTAACAATAGCAGGCATATTCAATTATGCATGTCATGTATATATATATATATATGTTTACTCACATATGCATATGTGAAAGTGAATTAAATAACAGCAGTAATAAAATGTGCATAAGGTAAACATTAGAGCCATTTTATTAGAAGTTATTTCTACTATGCAAAACAAACTATTGTGTTATTTGAAAGTGAATTTAATTTTAAATATGTTCCAGAAACTCACAAATTAAAACTAATTAGTATAGCTTAATATTTAAGAAAGGAGACAATAATAAAGGAGAGAAAATAGAATTCTATAAATTCTTAATTTAAAGCATAGTAAACATAAAATGAAATATTCCATATGGATAGAACAAGAACAAAATATAGAAACCAGTAAGAAAAAGTAATCATTAATTCAATCACACCAATAATTAATAAAAGTTTCAATTTTTAAAATTTTAATAAGAAGAAAAATAAAAACCATATGATCATATCAATAGATGCAGAGATAGCATTTGACAAGATACAACACCCGTTCATGATAAAAAGCTCTCCATAAAATTGGGGCCGGAGCGATAGCCCAGCGGGTAGGGCATTTGCCTTGACAGCAGTCGGCCCATGCCGGCCTGGGTTCGATCCCCGGCATCCCAGATGGTCCCCTGATCACCGCCAGGAGTAATTCCTGAGTGCAGAGCCAGGAGAAACCCCTGAGCATTGCCGGGTGTGACCCAAAAGGAAAAAAAAAAACTCCATAAAATGGAAATTGAACGAATATAGTCAAAGCCATCAAGCCTACGGCAAACATTATTCTCAATGGGGAAAAACTGAAACCTTCCTAAGATAAGGGACTAGGCAAGGCTGCCAACTCTCACCATTTCTATTCAATATAGTACTGGAAGTACTTGCCATAGCAATCAGGGAAGATAAGGACATTAAGGGCATTCAGATAGGAAAGGAAGATGTCAAGTTGTCACTATTTGCAGATGACATGATATTATACCTAGAAAATCCTAAACTCTCTACCAAAAAGATCCAGAAACAATAGATTCCTATAGTAGAGAGGCAGGGTACAAAATCAGTATCCAAAAGTCAATGGCTTTCCTATATATAATAATGAAAGAGAAGAATAAAGAAATGATCCCATTCATAATTGAGCCACAGATTATCAAGTACCTAAGTATCAGTTTGACTAAGAATGTAAAGGATCTCTACAAAGAAAACTACAAAATGTTGCTTCAAGTAATAAAAGAGGACCTGAGGAAATGGAGACACATTCCTTGCTCATGGATTGAGAGATTTAACATTATCAAAACGGTAATATTCCTAGAGCTTTATAGAGATTCAATGCAGTCCCTATAAGGACATCCATGACATTCTTCAAAGAAACTGACCAAACACTCCTGAAATTTGTATGGAATAATAAACCACCACGAATAGTTAAAGCAATCCTTGTGAAATATAAAATGGGTGGTATCACTTTCCCCAACTTCAAACTTTACTACAAAGCAGTCATAATTAAAACGGCATGGTATTGGTATAGAGACAGACCTGTAGACCTATGGAATAGAACTGAATATCCTGAAACACACTCTCAAATATATAACCACTTAATCTTTGATAAAGGAGCAAAAAATATTAAGTGGAGCAAAGAGAGCCTCTTCAACATGGTGCTGGGAAAACTGGGCAACAACAAGTAAAAAAATGAACTTAGACCTCTTTCTTATGCCATGCACAAAAGTCAGATCAAAATGGATTAAAGATCTCAACATCAGACATGAATCTATAAGGTACTTTGAAGAAAACATAGGAAAAATGCTCTACGACATCTAAACTAAAGATATCTTCAAAGATGAAACACCACTGAGCAAGCAAATAGAAGCTAAGATGAACAAATGGGATTATATAAAACTTAAAAGCTTCTTCACCTCAAAAGAAACAGTGATTAAGATGCAGAGACAGCCCACAGACTGGGAAAGAGTATTCACCCAACATCCATCTTATAAGGAGTTAATATCCAGGATATATCAGGCACGGTAGAAATTTACAAGAAGAAAACAGCAGCCAACCCCATCAAAAAATGGGGAGAAGAAATGAACAGAAACTTCCTAAAAGAAATTCAATGGTCAAATGGCATATGAAAAAGTGATTTTCATCACTAATCATTAGGGAGTTTCAAATCAAAACAACAATGAGGTATCATCTCACAACACAGAAACCTACATACATCCAAAACAACAAGATCAAGAAATGCTGGCATGGATGCAGGGTAAAAGGGACTCTCATCAACTGTTGGTGGAAGTGCCAACTGGTCCCGCCCTTTTTGGAAAACAATATGGACATTCCTCCATAAACTGGATATTGAGCTCCCATTTGACCAAGCAATACCACTCCTGGGAATATACCCTAGAGACTCAAAAACACACAGCAGAAACATCATCTGCACTTCTATATTCATCACAATCTATTCACAATAGCCAGAGTCTGGAAACAACATAAGTGCCTGAGAACAGAATACTGGCTAAAGAAACTGTGGTACATCTACACAATGGAATGCTATGCAGCTGTCAGAAAAGATGATGTAATGAAATTTACCTGCAAGTGGCTGGACATGGAGACTATCATGCTGAGTGAAATTAGTCAGAGAGAAAAAAAACAGATATAGATTAACTGCATTTATTAATGGACAATAAATATATACCAGTGTTCTACTAATTGTGGGAAATGTTAATGCCAAGCTAGAACTGAACATTGAGTGTACACAAAGGAATTTACATGATAATACCTAAATGTCTGTATGGAAGCCACAATGCGTAAGAGAAGAGGGAGAGAGGAGGGAGAGAGAGAAAGAGAGAGACAGAGAGAAGAAAAAGGAACGTACCTGCTATAGAGGCAGGGTTGAGGTGGGAGGGAATTTGGGGGCCATTGGTGGTGGGAATAGGGAACAGGTGGAGGGGCTGATGCTGGAACAATATATGGCTGAAACCCAATCATGAATGATTTTGCAATTGTGTATTGCATGATAGTATAACAAAAACTTTTTAAAAAATCAGTAATCTAAACTTCCAATTTTACAATTTTAAAAAAGTAAAATTAATTGGAAAAAAAAGCAGAAGGAAAGCCATAATAAAAATTTGTGTAAGTCAATGAAATTGAAAACAGTAAATCAAAAGAAGCTATGCCTACTTCTTCCAGAACCTCCTTTTTGATCCTGGAGGGCTGTTAAAGTCGCTTCACGTCCCCTCAAGTCCTTTGTGAGGCTGAAGGAGACTCCGAGGTGCTGTATGCCACTTGGGAAGAAGCAGGAGATTCTTCACTGAACATGATGTCTTCCAGTTCCACGTAAGGTTGCAGCAAAGTGCATAATTTTATCATTCCTTACAGGAATCATTGCTGACAGTCTCGTAGACCATATGGAATGCCAGGGATGAAACCCAGGAATGCAAGTTACTGAATAGAGACCCTGGACGCAAGATTGTTAATTCCAGGAGGAAATCCAGTTAGTCCTTTCTTGACTCCTCCCTCCGCCACTCCCAGATCTGTTTCCGGAGTTCTCTGTGTTTCAGCATGACGTGACAAGACATACGTCTCTGACTTCATGGAGCTAACTGAAGAGGAATGTGCCCTTCAGGAGATGGTATTGTTAGAGGATGTCTCTGTGGGCTTCAGCTGGGAAGAGTGGCAGTACCTGGATGATGAGCAGCTGACCCTGTACCGGGATGTGACACTGGAAACCTATAGTCACCTGGTGTCACTGGGGCATTCACTCACCAAACCAGAAGTGAACATCAAATTTGAAGAAAGATCAGAGCCATGGCAGACCATTCCCCCAGAGTAAAAGCTCTCAGGTTGGATGAACGATTTTCATGTCAGGACCACTAGGGACTTCCACCAGAGGTTCCTCTGGCTTCGCCCCTGCCCAGGCATAGGTGCTATTGACTCTACCAGTGTTTGCCTGATCATGAGTCGTCTGGGAGGAAAGGCAAGTTCTAGCCCTGACCCGCAATCCCAATAGAACCTCACAAGAAGTCAAAGGAACCCCAGCACCCTGAGGGCAGCCATTTTCAACATCCAGACTCCACAGCTCGTCAGAGCTCCACCCAAGAAAAAAACTGATTTCTCCCTGGTTCATCAGTAAATGCATGAAATGAGAGCCTACTACCAAGAGTATCCCACCTGCATGGCAGAACCTGGCAAGCTACCTCTGTGGTATTTGATATGCCAAAAACCAGTAACAATTATAGACCTCATTCCCATGACCTGAAAGAATAGTTTGAGGCTCTTTGTATTCCTGAAGGGAGCAGATGCCCTTGGGCTACACTAGAATGCGACAGGATGTATGGAGATGTTACTAGTGTCCCCTCGAGTAAATTGATGAACAACAGAAAGAGAAGTGACAAGTGACAAATCAAAAGAGAAATTTGATGAAATCAAAACTTTTTATTCAAAATGATCCTAAGAGTTATGATCAGGATAACTTTTGAGAAGGTATAAAAGATATTAATTATAAGTGAAATGAGAGAGGGGATCATCACTACAGAGCTAATGGATATTTAATGGATAATTATGAATAATAATGAATAACAAGTGCAATTCCGTCCATCACCATATAGTTGAGACCCTGTTTCTCCATTTTCCCGTCCCACAATTCATTTGTTAATTCTTGCTTTACTTTTGCAGCTTGAGTTTGTTTTTGATTTGTTTCTTTATTTATCACATGTCAATTAAATAATATATTTTTGTCTCTATCTTAGCAATTTCATTTAGCAAAAAGCCCTCTGGGTGCACCTGTGTTGTGGAAAATGGCAGGATTTCATCTTTTTCCCCCCTTTTTAATAGCAGAGCAATAGAGCATTGTATTTGTATTCATTTTTGGAGGGTGCTAATGTAAATGATAATTTTCTTTTGATTTCAAATCCCACTTGCACATCATATGTGATATACAGGTAAAGTTATTTTTGTATCCTAACACTTTGCTATAATCATTTATGCATTTTATTGATTTATTTTTGTCTTTATGGGCCACACCTTGCTTTATCTTTTGGGACTCATATAACCAATGCTTGTGTTTTATCACTGACACACATCACCACAAACTTATAATCACATATAAGGTCAAATTTGGGGATTTGGTGGAGAGCTTATATAGAGAAGTTGAGGCTTTAGCCAGTGTGTATCAGACACTGGTTCATTCCTAGGCACTGTATCTCCAAGAGTATCTCTCAAGAATAGAGTCAGGAGTGAGCCTTAACACAGCCAGATGTGGTCCTAACCCTTCCACCCCCAAATAAAATCAAATTTGGAAGATCTGATATATTGATCATGAGTACTTATATAAGGAATATATGTCCATTTATTCTAGTTCACTGACCTCATCAGAATTTTGTACATTTCTTCATGTAACTCTTGTATCTATTTTGCTCAATTTATACTTACATATTTCAACTATAAGTAGACCAACTATCACAATAGAACTTCACCAAAAAGATACTCTTAAGGAAAATAAGCATGTGGAGCCATGCTCCACAATTTATACTATCAGGGTTTAAGTGCAATTTAAAATGAGAGACCACAACAAACCTATTAGAATGGATAAACCAGAAATAGGTTGTGGACAAACCACAAACCCATTAGAATGGACAAACCTATTAAAATGGACAAACCACAGCAACATGAGATGCTTCAAGTCTGCTGAACATCGGAATGTAGCTTACTTTCCTGGGGGTGATGTGAGATGCTATAGCCACTCTGGAAGATGGTTTGATGGTTCATACAAATCTAACAACACTCTTACAATGCAATACAGTAAGAACCACTTTTGTATTTAACCAAAGGAACTGAGAAATCAACATTAACACAAAATCCTACCCAAATGTCTATAGAAGGTTTATTTCTAACACATGAAGTTTAACATGCAAGATGTCTTCCCACAGGAGGAGTGGATAAATGTACAAAAAAATTGGTACAAACAAAAAATCAAATGTTCAGGTGAAAAAATACTGCTATTAAAGTATAAAAATGTATAGAAAAAATTAAATACATATCACTAAGTGAAAACCTTATTAATAGTTTGTAATTCATATTATTCTAATTGAATTAATCTGAAAAAATGCCTACTATGTGAGTCCCAGGTAGTTGAAATTCTAAAGAAGGAAAACTTAGATATAATAACCCTGGCTCAACCCTAGGCACCACAGTTCATCCCGAGCACTTCCAAGAGTAGCCTCTGAGCACAGAGCCAAGAGTAAGTCGTAACATCAAAATCTGCATACTAAAACAAAGAAATAAAAAATCAGTTCTTATCAGTTTTATAAAGGAGGAAGGATAAGTAAAAGAAATACTCAAGGTTTGCAGCAAAGTATAATCTGCTGTACTGTATGCTGGGTGCAGACAAATGCCTACAATGTACAACACCAAGAGTTGATTCTATATAAACTAAGGATTTTGGGTGACAAGGATGTTTGGGTTCATTAATCACAATTAATGTGCATCAGGTGGGATCACTATGTCTGGTGATCTCTGGGGAAAGTATTGTCATTTCGCCTTTTGTATAGGGAAATCTACCATATTTACTCTTACTTTTCTGTGAACCAAAAATTGCTCTTAATAATGTCTTTTAAAATAACTCATATTGAGTAAGTTTATTTTTAAATGATTATTACTTGCAATTATGATAAGTTTAAAAGAGAATTTGAAAGGGCTGACTGAAATAGAATAATAGTTTGGGAAGAGATCTAAGGAAGCATGTCCTTAGATCTCTTCCCAAACTTGTAGGATTTGTTGTTGTTTTAGCCAAGACAGATAAAAACCAATCCAATCAATCAAGAGATGCTCAGGGAAACCAGTGGTCAAAGGAACATTTGGAATTACTTCTCAGACATTTGGGTATATTGAAAAAGCAGAATTATCTAAGAAAATTTATTTTGTGACATTCTGCCAAACTCCAAATGCCAGAGAATCTTGGCAGACTTCTTGAAAATTCAGTCTAGCTACTCTAAATCATTTTCCAGAGACTGGACTTAGTGATGTTACATGCACTAGTGCTGAAAAGAAGCAAAACTGATCCATGTAAGCCTATTTTAGAATAATGCCAACAACAAAATATGCTTTTGATTCAACTATGCAAAGTTCCTTATTTATAATACCTTCTATTCAATTTGTTTTTGTTATTGTCATTTTACAGTTACATATTGAAAGCACAATGCTATAATTAAAGTTTTGTTTCTATTACCTGACATATGTTTGAAATGAAGAATTAAGTTACACAAGGCACTATTTATTTTGAGTATTAATTTATTACACCTAACCATATCAATAATAGATCAAAGTCTTTGAGTAATATAGTGCATTTCACTATTTTGATTTTTCGTATTAGCAATAAAATGAAGGCACTTTCTTCAGTCAATGTATGAAATCTTCATGTAGATAAAATCAGCTATTTGACAGGTTATGGTGTTAAAATGTTCAAAAATTGAATGTGCAATTTTTCCAACAAGAACTTCTTTAAATTATGATTTATCTTATCGTTAGAGATGAAAGATTATCTTTTAGTTAATTTGGAATAATCACATGCACTTGGGCTCTAGCACATATGTTTTCACACACAAGAACATATATAACCCTTAGTAGAATGATCTCAGTCACTTGCCAAAAGCGTGCTCAAGTGAAATCATTTTGCTCAAGGATATTTTCTGGAAGAAAGAAAATTGTCTTTTTTTTGAGAGCAGCTGATTTCATTTTTGCAGGATAAGAAAAAAAATTCAAAGACACAGGAATATTTTGTTGTTGACAGTATAAATTTACCATATGATCCAAAATTTGACTTCTAAATGTTTATTCAAACAACATGGAAACATGAATCAAAATGCTATATGCACACTGACATTCATCACAGTACTATTTAATCTAGCCAACACATCAAAACAACCGTAGTGACCAATGATAGAAGAATGAAAAAAATATATATAATAAATACACACAACAGAATACTATTCATCTGTGAATAATAAAATGAAATCTTTTTTTCAATAACAGATATAGAAATGGATTCTGGAGAATACTGTAAGTTAAATATGTCAGAAGGAAATACACAAATATCTGATGGTCTTCCTCATATGTGAGATATAGAAAAATGAAACACCAGAACAGACCAAACCAAGAAAGAAAGCCATGTACTCAGACCACTGATGTGTGGCTACCAGATGTACATGTGTTAATTGGCAGGAAGAAGGGATCCAATAAACTTACATTTTGGTGGCAGTTGTGGTATGGGAACAGTACTTTGAAGATACATAAAGTTGTACCCAAAGATGATACGCCATGTGTAGATGTGTAAATATGATACTCCACATCAACAGAAGGAAAGACAAAAATCATAAGATCATGAGATAATCAAATAGATGCAGAAAGAACATTTGATAAAATCAATATTTAGTTTTGATAAAGACAAAAGATTTCAATAAAATTGGAATATAAGAAATGTAGGTTAAATCTCTTTAAAAATTGAAGTAATGTTCCTTGTCAGAGACTCACAGACATGGGGGCAGAGCTGCTACCAGCTCTCCCTGTGCTCAGCCGCTCACAAGGTGCCCAGAGGGGATGGCGGGTTCTAGCCCTGGCCTGCCACCCCAGCAGAGCCTGGCAACAAGCCAGAAGACCCCCCCACTCCATGAGGGCTGCCATTTTCCACATCCGGACTTCCCTCTCGTCAGAACTCCACCCAGAAGACGAGCCTATCACAGCCTGGCTCACACGGCCGCTTATGGCAGCGCAGTTCATCAATAAATGCTGGATTTAGAGGTAACTACAAGAGTATGCCACCTGCACGGCAGAGCCTGGCAAGTTACCCATGTCATATTTGATATGTCAAATAACAGTAACAATTATAGACCTCATTCCCATGACTGTAATGGTTTGAGGCTCTTTATATTACTGGAGCAAGCAGATGCCCTTGGGCTTCACTAGCATGAGACAGGACATATGGAGAAGTTACTGGTGCCCAGTCCAGCAAATTGATGATGAGCGGGAAGACAGTGATACAGTGATACAGTGATCTCAACCTCGTTAAGGGCACATATGACAGAACAGAGGCAACCCCCTAACCAAATGGCAAAAAATTGGAAAGGTAAAACCCTAAGATCAAGAACAAGACAAAGTTGTCCACTGACACCATTGCTTTTGAATTAAGTGTTGAATTCAATTTAGTGTTGAATTCTAATAGCAAGAGCAATTAATCAGGAAACTTCTACTAACAGAATATAAATTTGAAAGGAAGGAGTAAAATTGGCACTGTTTGCTTATGACTTAAGAATATGCACTGAAAACACAGTTATTTCTGTCATTGGACATATCCCGACTGTTGTACTAAGTGCTGTAATGAACATAAGTGTGCAGGCATCCTTTTTAATTAATGTTTTTTTTGTTATGGATGTAGATGCCAAGAAATGGAATCTCAGGGTTATAGATGAGCTTGTTCTTATTTTATTTTGAGACATTATATTTCATTTCCATCAGAAATGGAATCTCAGGGTTATAGATGAGCTTGTCCTTATTTTATTTTGAGACATCAGAAAGACTGTTTCCACAGAGGCTGAACCAGAGAACGTTCACAGCAACAGTTCAGGAGGGTTCCTTTCTCAGCACATCCCCAATCAACACTGATTACTGCCTGTGTTTTTGATGCATATAACTGACTTGAAAAGCAAGGAAGGAAAAGCAGGAAGGAGCCAGGACTGGAGCAGGAAACATAAAAGAGGGAGGAGGGCCCAAGCTGGAGTTAGACGGGTAAAGAGCAGGAGGGAGCAAAGCCAATGGAAAAGTGGGGAAGAATATCTGGAAGTACAGGCTTTTATGTCATGCACCATGCATTATTCACATATCATATATGAGATCGCATGCAGCGATGCTTAGGAGTTGCCCACATGCTGATTTGGGGACTGAATGTAGTGTCAGGGATCAAAATGGAGTTGTTTGCATGCAAAGAGTTTGCAACATAGAGGGAAAATGTGTTCCTTAAAAAAATGGTGGGGTCATACTACTGGCAGGCTCAGGGGACCATATGGGGTAGCAGGAATCAAATCCAGATTGGCTGCATGCAAATCAAATACCAGGTCCATTGCACTGTCTCTCCAGTACCCAAGTGTGTTCCTTTTTAGACAAGTACTTACGTTATTGAATTACGCATCTAAAATACTGTTTTAAATAGAGAAAGGGCCAATTAGATCAACTCATGCAATTTCAGACAAAAGACTATACAGAGGATGGAGCATACCTAATGTTTCCACTGCATTAGAGGTATGGCAGTCATGAGATACAAAGCCATATGGGATGCAAGTAAAAAGAAACAATTTGTGAATCACCAATAAGAACTGCTGAAGAAAATACAAGTGAATGATCTTTACAACGGCTCAAATCTTGTGGAAATGATGTATGTGTGTTAGCATAAATGAAATAGTTTCTTTGTCAGGGATAGAAAAGGGTGTTAGCCACAGAGACTGGCATATATCCAAAAGAGCAAGAACACAAGTGCTGGAGTGGATGTGGGGAAAAGGGGACACTCATCCATTGTTGGTGGGAATGCCGGCTGGTACAGCCTTTCTGGAAAACAGTATGGACATTCCTCCAAAGACTAGAAATTGAACTCCCATTTGACCCAGCCATACTACTCCTGGGAATATACTCTGGGAAGCCAAAAATACGCAGTGGAAACACCATCCCTACTTTTATGTTCATAGCAGCATTATTCACAATAGCCAGAATCTGGAAACAACCAGAGTGCACGAGAATCGATGACTGGACCAAGAAGCTTTGTTACATCTACACAATGGAATACTATGCAGCTGTTAGGAAAAATGAAATTATAAAATATGCCTATAAATGGGTGGACATGGAGAAAATTATGTTGAGTGAAATTAGCCAGAAGGAGAGAGACAGATACAGAATGACTGCATTTATTTGCATGGCATAAATATATATGTACATATTATGATACCAATATCCAAAGTCAAGTGAAACATGTATCAGGAAGTCTTGTCAAAGGTGGAAATTATCACAAACGTGTGGGAGTCAGAGGCTAGGTAAGACAGAAAATGGAACAGTGTGCTAACAATTGTCGAAAGTACTAATACTAACCTAGAACTGAGCATTAAATACAGGCAAAAGATACATATGACAGCCCTTTAATGTATGTTCTGTAATCCATAGTCTGGAAGGGAAGGAAAAGAGAAAGAGAGAGAAAGGGAAATAAATAAAGAACCTGCCATGGAGGTGGGCTGAGGGAGGGGGAGGGAACCGGGGACGTTGGTTGTGGGAGATGGGCACTGGTGGAGGGATGGGTGCTGGAACACTGTATGACCAAAACCCAAATATGAACTTTGTAATTGTATATATTTGTAATTGTATATCTCAGGTGGTATAATAAAATACTTAAAAAATAAATAAATAAATAAATTTAAAAAAAGAAAAGGGTGTTAGGATAAAATTACAGAGCTAGAACCTCTCATGATATTTACTCACTGAATTTTTATATGTAAAGTTATTACAATAATTAAGATGAAACTAGGAATGTACAAAGTTCTGTAGGGCATATATGTTCTGTATATTATATATATATTTATAGATGTGACCTTAAAAATATGGTAAAATATATTGTAGTAAAATAGGGAATATCATATGTATCTTGACACATTTCACTTACAGTGCAAAGAACTTAAGTTACTAAATTTAGATTTTATCCTTTTACTTTTACAAATCAATGGTGCTTCCCATATGTATTATACCTCCAAGCACACATTACAAAATCAAATGTGTTTTATCTCTCTCAAATTAATAGGGATTTTAGAAAAAATATACATTTTTGTCACTGCTATTCTAAAGAGATACAATTAGTCTTCGCTTTTGTTTTAAACTCAGGGGAATTAAACTCAGGGCCTCACTCATAAATGCTCTACTACTCTTTGTCACCTTCCATTTCAATAGAAAGAAATATTTGAGAAGAATTTAATTTACTCAATGAAGTTTACCATTAAAAGTACAAATAGGGGGGCGGAGCGATAGCCCAGTGGGTAGGGCATTTGCCTTGCACGCAGCCGTCCCATGCCGGCCCGGGTTCGATCCCCGGCATCCCATATGGTCCCTCCCGAGCACCGCCAGGGAGTAATTCCTGAGTGCAGAGCCAGGAGTAACCCCTGAGCATTGCTGGGTGTGACCCAAAAAGCAAAAAAAAAAAAAAAAAGTACAACTATACTTCATGCAGATTGATTTTCAGTTACTCATTATGAAATGGTATGCTGCTATTATATGATGTACAACATCTGAAACTTAATTAAATTAAAATTGAATTTGAAAATGAATTTTGGCACTTGAAGGCAGGTCTTGAACCAGATAAGAAGATGTCCTGAGCTCACAGTGTTATAGAAGCACATGACAATTGCTCGCTGGAAATGAATTTCTGACTTCATGGCGCACCATAAGTTTATTTACTTTAAGTTGGTCTCTAAGTTGAGATAAAATCTTGTGTTAATCAAAAGAAAGTGGTATATGTTAGCTGCTGAAAACAATAAGGTCTACCCATGAAATAAATGTGGTCTGGAGAGATAGTCTAGGGCTTAAGGGACTTGTCTGGCTTGCACTGACCTGGCTTTGATTCCTGGTGTTATACAATCCTCCAAACACCAACCAGAGTGATTCCCCAGCACAGAGCCAGGAATAATCCCTAAGCATCACTGAGTGTGACTCTGCCTCTCCTAAATATTGTATTTATGATTAAAGTAACAGTTTTCTACCTTTAAAACAAATAGTTTTTAGAGATATAAATTTAATTTGTCAAAATAGAAATTGAACACTTCCTTTCACTTCTCAGTGAAGCTGCTACCCCAGTTATAATAGCTTTTAAATCAAGGATTAAATAAATCCAAATAAAAACCAAATTTTCAAAACATAAAAAAGAAATGTTGGGGCCAGAGCGATAGCACAGAAGATAGGGCGTTTGCCTTGCATGCAATAGACCTGGGTTGGATCCCCACATCCCGTATGGTCCCCGAGCACCACTAGGAGTAATTCCTGAGTGCAGAGTCAGGAGTAACCCCTGAGCATCTCCAGGTGTGACCCAAAAAGTAAAAAACAATTGTTGAACTAAGAACATTATTTGGGGTTCAACAGAGTACAGCTAGTCGGCACTTGCCTTACATACAGCCAGCCTGAGTTCAAACTCCAGTATCACATATGGTCCACTGAGCCCCATTAGAAGTTATCCTTGACTGCAGAGGCAGGAGTAAGCCCTAAGCATTTCTGGGTGTGGCCCAACTCTTGCCCCCACCCCAAAACAAGTATTATTTAAGAAAATTCTATTTTTTTGGTTGTAGTTTCAAATATCTAGACATGATTAGATTTTAGCAATGTAGACTAGAAATCTATTCTCATATGTTGCCCTGTTACAGAAGTTCTGCATCATATTGTGAGTGAAGGAAGCCTTTTCCACTGTACCACTGCAATGTCTCTCCTCATTCTGCATCAAAAATCAGTGGATTTCCTACCAAGTAACTTAACTGGGATAACAGTAAAACTTCTAGCTTTCTAAATATTGTCCTGAAAGGGCCATGTCCGTTGTGTTTCCAGTAAGAGGAGTGACTCCCCTTAGTGAAGGTATAGGGTTCCCCTGGTTGCTTAGCTAAAGGAGGAGACATCTCTCCCCCTTAGTGAAGGTATATGGTCCCTGGTTGCTTAGCTAAAGGAGGAGACATTTCTCTCTGTCCACTGGGTCTCTACCCTGATGTGTCTGGGTAATCCAGGACTGATGAATCTGTGATGAGCCCCTCCATGGCACAGACCTCATCACGTAGTTGTCAAACCTCCCTGGGTCCAATTGTACTGCATACATGGGAAATGGTTCCTGCCACTGATTTCCATGGGAGCTGAGAAACTGAAATGGAATAAGGAATTGCTCTTAGCAGGAAAGAAAATACAGTCCTGCTCCAAAGTAAGCTTTTCTAGATCTTTGATTTTCCTTCTTAGAAAAGAATTTCAGGAGGAGAGAAATAGTGAAGTAAAACAAGTTTATTGGGGAAATAAGGTGGGAGGAAGAAAAGGAGGAAGGAAGAGAGGGGGGGAGAACAGGAGGAGAGGAGGGGTGTGTGGAGAGAACACAGGCTTTTCAAGAATGGAGAAAAGCACAGTCTATATGCCAAGCAGAAATATCCAGGCCATTTCTTCAGAATGAGGAAATAAGTTTTAAAAAGCCCTTAGGCAGATGACGGCCAATGAGCCCCTCTTTCCTCTGCCAAGTTAGGTTTTGTAGTTTCCCTAATGTGTCTCGCACAAGTTCTTTGGTAGTTCAGTTGCCCAAGGGAGAGCTTGGAGCAGTTGTTGTTTTTTTTAAATCTTCTGGAGTGGACCCACATTTCCAAAGCTCCAGCTCTTCTATTCTCCTCTCTAGGAGCTACCGTCTAGAATTCTGCATCTCAATGGTTTTCCTTTGTAGCAGTAAGTAGATCTAAGGATATGCGAAGGAAGGTTTGATGTATACTGCCTGTTAACAGACACATGGGGTATTCTGGCAGATTGTCTCCCAATAGAGTTAGTATGTAGAATTCCCTAGTGAGACTGTTAATCAAGCTGCAGTTACATAGACAAGGCTATCCTAGGTCATTTCTCTGCATATTCCCTTGTTGGCTTTTATTAGCCCTAGATGGAGTCTTATGAACAAGACCTCATCTTCTGGGGCAATTTAGGAGGGCTAAGTTAACAAACTGTTGCATTCTTTGCTTATCTCACCTTACTGAGAAGCACCACCTGCAGGCTTCTGGCTCCTCCCTATCACCATAAATCCTATGGTAAAAATGTAAGATGTCCTTGCAGTGTCAATTATGTAAACTTAACTCTTAAGTTTTACTGCCATTTGTTGTGTCGACATATAAGGAAGTTGGGGTCTTTGCTTGAGGGTCAGTCAGTTCAGGTCAGTCACCTCAAGTCACTCAGCTCTGGTCAGTTAGCTGCAGTCAGTCAGCTGCGGCCAGTTAGCCACCAAGATGAGAGCTACTGCTCCTCCAGCTGGTGATTATTAAAAATATTAATGGAAATATGTCTTGTGCCTGGAGTCTCATCTCTGCACCTCTGACCCAAAGAGACTTTCCTGCTTCATCCTTGATCATCCGCACCTGCAATAATTGGATGAAAAGTTGCTATGAAACAGAATATTCAAGCGTTTTTGTTTGTTTAGCGGCCACACCCAGCTATGCCCAGGGATTTCTCTTGGCTCTGCGCTCAGGGATCAGTCCTGGCAAGACCTGGGATCACATGAGATTTCTGCTTGTAGCACAGCGTGCAAGAAAAGGACTCTGCTGGCTGTACTAGCATCCCTCTGGGGCATTCACTTTTATCTTTATTGAATCGCTGTGAGACACACAGTTTCCTGGGTCTCAGTCATACAGTGTTCCATCACTCATTCCACCATGTATGTACCCAGTTTCCCTATGGCATTATAGTTTGCAATGTAGGTACTAAACGGTTATTGTGTCTGTCCCTTTACCTTGTTCAGGGTGATCTTTTCCAACTCTCTTTGTCATAGTGGTCCATTCTTTATCTTAGCTGCACTGTGTTTCTTTTTTATTTTGGGGGCACACTTGGTGGGTCGCATGGCTTATTTATGGCTCTGTACTTAGGGATCATTCATAGAGGGGCCTGGGAGATCATATGTGGTGCCAGGGATATGTGACCCCATGATCAGCTGCATACAAGGCAAACACCCTAACTGCTGGGAGCAAAAGCATTTTTTAAAAACAATTTATATACTTATCAATTGTGATGCTTTATAATGACTTTAGTAGCCATAGGACAGATTACTTATCTGCCTACTGACAGGATGCTATGGAAAAGCCACTGTGGTACTTTTTCTAAGAATTCTAACCTCAGGGCCGAGTCATAGTACAATGGGTTGGGAGTTTGCCTTGCATGTGGCTGACCCAGGTTAGATCTCCAGCTTCCCATATGGTCCCCTGAGTACCACCAGGTGTAATTCCTGAGCACAGAGCCAGAAGTAAGCACTGAACATCACCAGATGTGACCCAAAAAATTAAAAAAAAAAACTAATCTGAATATAAACATGTGCAAAAAGAAAAAAAAAACAGGGGCCAGAAAGACAGCGTAGTGGGTAGGGCACTTGCCTTGCAAGCAGCCTAACAGGGTTCTATCCTCAGTGTTTTTAACCCTGTTATAGCCCATTGATCCCTGCCAGGAGTGATCTCTGAGTTCAGAACCAGAAGCAAGCCCTGAGTACCAGTGGGGATGGCCACAAAATAAAACAAAACAAAATAAGCCAAACAAGTCCAGACTTCAGAATAATATATAAAGTTTCTAATATGGATACGAAAAATGTTAGTATTATCAACGACAGAAAAAGTTAGAGGGGACAATTTCACATTATAGAGTTGTAACAAACATGACAACCCAATGCAGTGTGTGGTCCTTGATTAGAAAATGGATTTCTTAAAAAATACCTTGCTAAAATGCATGCAGAACAAGTGCTCTATTGTTAATCCATATCCATATCCTCAGCTCCTCAAAACAGACTTTCCAAGTATAGTTTGTGATATTGCAAGAAATTAAGTCCTATACATTATTGTCTTAATGTCAAATATATTGTTAGGAAAAGAATGGGAAGCATGCACTTAGCCAAGACAACGTCAGCAGCTTACTTTGGGGGTATCCTCTGTGGTGCTCAGGGAGCTGGAAGCCACTTACAGCAATTCTCAGTCAAAAGGACCCAGTGACTCAATGCTAGAATCTAAGACATGGGGTTGCTAAGCCCCTTTGGGTACCAGGAACCACCATTTTCCCCAGCAGGTTTGGGACCACCAGAGTCAGAGCTGGGAACCTCAGGGATCTCCAAGAACTGCATCCAGCAATTCTTGCTGGCTACAAGTGCTAGAATAATACCCGGATTAGCTGCATTTAAGACATGGGTTCTAACTCCTGCACTATCTCTTGGTCCTACAACTTTTACATGGTTATTGTTGCTGATGGGATATGTAAAGCCTCCAGCATAAGGCGAGGGTTCCACCAGTGAAATGGGGAAGAGAGACCATGGAGAAGATGGGTGAAGCCTGGAGAAAGGAGTTTATTGCTTCTTTCTCAACCCAACTGTCACCCAGGGCTGAGCCTAGAGAGATCCAGGACTAATGAAAGTTTGCACTGTGCCCCTGCATGGGACAGACCTCGTGTCTCAATAGCCCCAAGAGGCAGCTGTCACTTGGGTTCCATTTGTTCTGCCCCGCATGGGAAATGATCCCTGTCACCTCATTTCTGGGGAGCAAAGAACTCAGGCTGGATGGAGGAATTGCTCTTTGCATGAAAGTAAAGTCAGCTCTAAATCTGACCTGACTTTTCAGATCTGTCACCTTCCTTCACAGAAAACAATTTCAGGAGGACACAAAGAGTAAAAAAAAGTTAATCTGGAAATGAAGGGAAAAAAGGGGAGAGGCGAAAACAAACAAAGAAACAAAAATACATGCTGAGAAGAGAATACCGGCTTCTCCAAAGTGGTGAAAGCAAAGTACACATATCAAGCATGAATATGGGCCATTTCCCTAAATAGGGATGTGTAACCTAAAGTACACGTCTCTGTGGGAGATGCAGGAAAAGTATGCCTCTTCTGCCAAGTTTATATACAGTTTCCCAGACCCCATCCCCAACTGGTTGCTAGGGTGGTTGTTGAGAGGAAACTAGGAGCAGCTGATAGTCTTCTTTTAATATTCTTCATAAGGCTTTTGCTCCAGAGGTGAAGATTTTCCTTGCAGGGGTCCAGTCACTTTCTCCCCTTGCCAGTTGGCCTGAAATTCTCCATTTCAATGCTTTCCCAGATTCCTGAGAAGAGTTTTGTGTATCAAGATTTCATGGGCTTGGTTAGGTTTCAGACTTTTTCTTTAACTCACATTACCAGGGTTTTCCATCTTCCTGCCTCTAAGAGTTGCCAAAAAAGTGAACCTGCATGTTTATGTGTTTATATATATATATATATATATATATATATATATATGCATATATATGGAATATATATCTAACTGGAAGTAAAGATAAATAAATGTTAAAAAATATTGCATTTGGAGAATTTATTTAAAGGTACACAGATGTTCACGATGGTGACTTTTCCACTTTTATTAGTTTTAATTTTTTTCAAATAAAATGTGAAAGAAAAGAGATTAATCCTTTAGAAAATTATTATTATTGTAAATTTTTGACACCTTTATATAATTTTTTATTATTACTATTGGCATTTCCAAAATGTATACTCACACTTGTACTAAAAACCGAAAGTACAGCATATATAAATTCATTGAGAAAGCCTTAAGAGTTAGAGGTAGAGTTGACACGTGGAATAGAAAAGGATTGCACAATATTGTCATGGCACTCTATGCCAGAAATTGAATTCAGAGCAGATAAAGGCATGGGGCCCTACCTAGAAGACTAGCACAGGAGGATCCAACTTTCATTTGCAGATCCCAGCTGTTGAGCAAAGACCAGTAGCCTGGATTTAAAAAACAAAGAAGTATGACCCTACCTTGGACTGGGGCAAATCCTACTATGGAAAAGGAATCTTATAACTGATAAGAATCAGAAATATTTCCCTGGGAAAAGGAAGAAAATGAGTTGAAGGGATGGCTGAAGCCCTACTCTTACAAAGCCGGATCCAGAGGAATGAACTCTACCATACATGCAATTCTGGCCTGCATGTTCAAAAGGCTCCAACACAGTGGTCTCTTGAAAGCTTCTCAGGTACCATCTCTGATTCTGAGCTGACAAGAAATTGCCAGAGGGTGAATCCCACTGCCCAGCTAAAGACTGGGAGCAGGTAGAGGCTGCAACCAAAGATTTTGTCCTCAAGCAGTCAAGGGTGAAAGCAAGGGGCAATAGAGCAAATGGTTGAATTCAGCAAAGACTTTATTTAGGGAGGGGAAAGAAGGCAAGGAAGAGAGAAGAGAGAAGAAAGAGTAGACTGAGACCATAGAGAAAGTCCAGACAGCAGGGAAAACAGGAGGTAGAGAGAAAGAAGAGAGAGAAAGAGAGTGTGAGAAAAAGGGGAGAGAGAGAGAAAGGGAGCGAGAGAGATGGGGACTTCCATTCCGCTTCCGTATCCTATTCCCACCTCTTTGCCCCCTTCACGTCCAACCATCCCATTATCAATCCTGAATACTCTGTCCCCTGGGCAAGATTTAAAGTGACCAACTGATGTCACCTGCTCCATTCTTTCACCCCTGCAGGAAAAGCCTTAAAGAACAAATGCCCAAAGCAGCAGGAAGGGAGAACTGGTCTGTATGGGAAGCAGATCACTGTAAGAGATCCCCTTACAAGTCAGAGGCTAGGTAAGACAGAAAATGGAACAGTGTGCTAACAATTGTCGAAAGTACTAATACCAACCTAGAACTGAGCATTAAATACAGGCAAAAAGATACACATGACAACCCTTTAATGTATGTTCTGTAATCCATAGTCTGGAAGGGAAGGGAAAGAGAAAGAGAGAAAAAGGGAAAGAAATAAAGAACCTGTCATGAAGGCGGGCTGGGGAAATGGGGAGGGAACCGGGGATGTTGGTGGTGGGAGATGGGCACTGGTGGAGAGATGGGTGCTGGAACACTGTATGACCGAAACCCAAATATGAACTTTTTAATTGTATATCTTTGTAATTGTATATCTCATGGTGTTATAATAAAATACTTAAAAAACCTTAAATGATAATGTGGGGTTATAGGGTTTTACAGTAGGTGCTTGACAGCTTCTCACTTGATCACTTGATCACTTGAATCCTGTTATTCATTGATTTGCTCGAGCGGGCACCAGTAACATCTCCATTGGACCCTATCACGTGCCAATGTAGCCCAATGGCATCTGGTTGATTCAGGAATATGAAGAGCCTCAAACCGTTCCTTCAGGGTCTTGACAGCCTCTCAAATAAATTAAATAAAAGAAAAAAAAGAGAGTCCCTTACAGAGGGAAGGAATAGAACTTCCGTGGGAGAATAATACAGGGGGTGGGGATACAGAACTGGAGGATGGGGTAGAATAGGGCTGGGGAGTGTTGGCCAGGCACAGGAACAAAAATGGAGTGAAGCTCTGGAATGTTTCATGCATGAAACCCTGCCAGTATCAATATCGGAAATCGCTGGTGCCTCAAAAAATTTTTAAAAAAGAATATTGAAAGAAGATCATCAACAGCTCCAAGCTTGTCCCCTTGGCAACCACCCCAGCAACAGACTTGGGCAGTTGGTTGTAAACTGTATAGAAACTAATTTGGCAGAGGCACATTCGCTCACTTGCTGGCCTATCCTCCTGCGATGCAGACTCTCTTACCGCAGGGCACATTCTCCTCATCCCCTCTAAGATGCACGCTTTCTTACTTTCAGGCACATTTCTCCAGTTTTGGAAAGAGCCTGAATATGTCTAGATATGTACTTCCTTTCTTAGACATTACAGCGCATTTGCCTGGATCTCTCCCTGAGATAACGTGCTTTCTTCCCTTTCATTACATTTCCTCCATCCCTAGGAAATGGCCAGCATCTACCTGAGATATGAACTTTGCTTTTATCCACTTTGGAGAAGTCCTGCTCTCTCCCTCAGTACAGTTCTCTCTGTTCCTTACTTTCCCTTCTGTACCAGATAAACATATTACCGAATAAACTTCGCTAGTAGTTTCCTCCGGAAGCTTCTTTCTGTGAGAGGGGTGATATTGCAACCCCTGAATAAGGTTAAGTCTGACTTTCCTATGCCACAAAGAACAGTTTTTTGCTTCAGTCAGGAATCCATGGCTCTCGGGAAACTGGGACACAGGGATCATTTCCCAGGCCTGGCAGAACAAGTGGAAGCCTTGCGGGGCTGGTGAGACGTACAGTGGGTACTAGCAGGTGAACATTTTAGACTCTAGTTGGTCCTTCCCCAGGCATTTCCTGGGTAACAGGCTGGTTGAGAGGGAAGTAGTAGACACCCTATGTGAGGCTGCCATTTCTTTCTGTCCACTTCCCACACATGCCTACCCAGGAAAAACTTCATCTCAGAGGGAAGTCACAATTCCAGAAATTTCATTTCAAAGCAGTGTGCTAAGGTTATTTGGTGAATCGGAGAAATCAACAGAACCCCAGCAAGTAAAAGGTGGCATGTTTGTGTGTTGGAGGGGAGTCAGAGGTCAGAGAGAGGGACAGAGAGACACAGAGACAGACAAAGCGAGAAAAGAATAAGTGGTCACAGGGAAGATAAGCAGGGTAAGATTAGGGTAAGAAAAAATCTACCTGGGAATGGAATGATTGGAGTGTCACAGGAAAGGACCAAAAGCTAAGTATCCACATGACAGCAGTTTTTACTTCCTCAGTGCACGTGTGCCATCCTGAATGCTTTGCGTACAGTAAGAAGATAGTTAGCTTATTCACCTCTCTCATTACAAAGGCAGAAATAATGGGAGGAATAGTAGCCACTCCTCATTGGAATCCAATATGGAATCCCTCCCACTCAAAAAGCTTTCTTCCTTGTTCTCATTTTCTAATAAAATCATTTTAATTAGGTATTTTTGTTTCACTTCTTGCTTCTAATCTTTGGTGGTCAGAAACAATAGACTATCTACTCTGAGAAGAATGAGGGAGGCTTTTCTCATATATCACTGAATTAAAGAACATAGTAGCTGAATTAAAACACACACAAGCAAACGAGAATCACACACACTTGAGTGTTTGTGTGTTTGTGTGTAGTACCTATCATAGAATGGTAAGTGAGAAGCAAATGTAAGTCAAAGTAAATTAAATCTTTACTAATAGACCTGTTATTAGAGCTGCTACTTGCTCTCCCTGTGCCCAGCCGCTCACAAGGAGCCCAGGAGAGATGGCGGGTTCTAGCCCTGGCCTGCCAGCTCAGCAGAGCCTTGCAACAAGCCAGACGACCCCCACTCCATGAGGGCCTCCATTTTCCACATCCGGACTTCTCTCTCGTCAGAACTCCACCCAGCAGACCAGCCTATCACAGTCCGACTCGCGCGGCCGCTTGTGGCCGCGCAGTTCATCATTAAATGCTGGACTTAGAGATGACTGCAAGAGTATGCTACCTGCACAGCAGAGCCTGGCAAGCTACACATGTTGTATTTGATATGCCAAATACCAGTAACAATTATAGACCTCATTCGGAATGGATTGTGGCTCTTTATGTTCCTGGAGCAAGCAGATGCCCTTGGGCTCTACTAGCATGAGACAGGACATATGGAGATGTTACTGGGGCCCGCTCGAGCAAATCGATGAACAACGGGGAAGACAGTGACTAATAGGCCTGTAGAAAAATGTCAGTGGCAGCATATCAGTAGTAGGAGAATTTGACATGCCTTTCCCATTCCGCCTTCCCTCAACTGTTGAGCGGATGAACCAGACAAAAGTCAGTGAACTCACAATATATTTAAAGGAGGAATGGGAAGACCTGGTCTTAGTCGACATGTACAGGACTCCAACATGCCAAGTGCACATGATGCTTTGGTGCACGGGGCATTCTCTAGGGCAGACCACAGGTTGGACCACAGATCAAGTGCCTGTACGATTGGGAAGATAGACATCACATCAAGTATCTTTCCAGATCAAAATGCTTTGATGGTGTAAAAGCCCTCCTTGCCATGTGTTATGTGTTGAGAGAATGGAAGACATAATGAACTTGAACAAATGTGTATGTTTGAGATTCATTACAAAGATACATGGAAAGGAAAAAATTTAAAAGACATAATAGAGATGAAAAATCATAAGAGAAGGGCTCAAAGTGGAATCCCAGATTAGATTAGTAAGGATTGTGCAGGCCTAAGATTCTTAGGCTTGAGCAGGAGGAAGACAGTGGCATAGAATGCCTTCAAGAGCATTGAAGAAATAACTAAAACGACAAAGAACCTCTGGCTCTGAGCACATCTCTTTGACTCCACCATTCTATCTGCATTAACATATACCTCAGATACCTGAGCCCTAGGAAAGCAGGATGAAAACGCTACCCAGATCTCCCAAAGATGAATTGAAAGAGCTATGCTTGGAATCTCATGTCTCACTCAAGTGAGAGAAGAAATCTGGAGTTCTGACCTCTGTAGACAATCAAGAGTCTCATTTGCCAAGGCATTGAAAATCAGATGGGCTGGACATGTACTGTGATTTGGAGACGACCACTGGACTAGAGCCATTACCAACTGAATCCCATGGGAGGTCAAAAGATCATGTGGCCGCCCACCTACAAGATGGTCAGACTTCTTCAAGACCCTGTACGAATGGTTTGAAGCTCTTCATATTCCTGAAGCAAGCAGATTCCATTGGGCTACACTGGCATGTGATAGGGTCAAATGGAAATGTTACTGGCACCTGCTCAAGCAAATTGACGAATAAAGGAATGTCAAGTGATCAAGTCAAGATTCTTAGAATAAAACTATAATACATCTACGCAGTGGATTTTATGCAGCTGTTAGGAAAAATGAAGTCATGAAATTTACATACAATGGATGCACTTGGAGAGTATCGTGCTGAGTGAAATGAGTCATAAGGAGAAAGATAGCTATAAAATAATTGCATTCGTTTATGGGATATGTATATAAAAACAGTATGTGATTAATATCCAAGGCCAGGAAAAACAGGGGCCAGGAGGACTTGTCAATGGTTTGAATCTATCACAAGTGTGTGTGTGTGTGTGTGTGTGTGTGGCAGAGAGAGAGTAGAGAAAGAGTAGAGAGACTGAGAAATAGTCACAATGAACTAGAACTGAGTGTTCAAAGTAGGTAAAATATACATGATAATCATTCAGTGTCTGTATTGCAAACCACATTGTGCAAAGGGAAGGTGGGGCAGGGGAGAAGAACAGTGTCTTCCACAGAGGCAGGTTGTGGGGGAGATGGGAGTGGTGGGATTGAAACTGAGGACGTTGGTGTGGGAAATGTGCACTTGTGGAGGGATGGGTGCTGGAACACTGTGTGACTGAAACCCAATCATGAACAGCTTTGTGGTGGTCTATCTTAGGAGTATTCAATAAAAACAAGTTAAAAAAGATTATTTGAAATAAATAATCAAATTCCACGGTCTATAAACTAACAGTCATTCAGTTCGTATCAAGCAAACTACAGGGTGCTTGGGATAGAATGAGGAGATTCAGGAAGGGACTGGGTTGTTTATTTGTATTTGTGCAAATTGATAATAGTGTTATAGGCCATTGATATTCATGTTCACCTTCATCACAGGCATGACATGACTAAATGCTGTGTGTCATTATTGATAAGACACAAGTGCAAATATACACATCTGAATACAAATACAGTTTGTGGATCTCACCAGTACTGACAAGACAAATTTTTTTGGGCTGTATAATGAACAAACATGCAATTTTATACATTTTAAATATTTATCATTTTAAATGCTATATAATTACACCAGAAAAATCAGGAGCTGCTTTTCTTTTTGAAAAAATAAATACAACTGACGAGCCCTGTTTGTTTTGTGAAAAGGAGAAAATTCTAATAAAGATCATAAATGAAAGGGGAGACGTTACAAAAGAGACCGCAGAAGGCAAAGGAACATAAGCTATTGCTAGGAACCAATAAGTGGGTTAACCTAGAAGATATGGATGAGTCATAATCATGTGAGCTCAAAAGATTTAATCAGGAGGAAACAGAAAACCTGAATGGACTAGTTGATAACATAGAAATTGAAAGAGTAATCAAGACTTTGTCCTCAAGCAAGACTTCAGGTACAAGTGGGTTTGCTTCTGATTTTTTTTCCTTTTTTGCTTTTTGGGTCACGCTGGCGACACTCAGGGGTTAATCCTGGCTCTTCACTCAGGAATTACTCCAGGCAGGTTTGAGAGACCATGTGGGATGCTGGGTTTTGAACCCGGGTTAGCTGTGTGCAAGCAAACGCCCTGCCTGCTGTTCTATCACTCCGGCCCCTGCTTCTGACTTCTTATACTTCTCAAGTTCTTCCAGAAAATAGAAGAAACCGCATTTCTTTGGAACAGTTTCTTTGAGACCAACATCATCCTGGACTTAAATCACACCATATTTTTAAAGAATATTACATACCACTGTACCAGATGAACATGAATGCCAAAAGCCTTAGTAAACTGAATTCAACAATATATTAAGAACATTATAAAATATGGCCAAGTAGAAATTATTCCTGAAATGCAAGAATAGTTTACTATATGCAAATCAATTAATAAATATACCACATCAACAGAAGTAAAGATAAATTCATGTGATCATATTGTTAAAAGGAAGTGAGCAGAAGGTGATTAGAAAGACAGAGGGTCCAGACTGTTGATGAACATATGCTACACCAAACTTTACGTATGTAATTGATTATTCATCCTCCAAATCTTATATATTTAAGCGCAGATGACATCATTACATGCTCATGTTAAGGACATGTGTGATCTGACTGGCCATATTCAATCACTCCACACCCTCATTGTAACCAAATTGGTTATTCTAATCATATGATCACATAGGGCGTCATCAATCAGAGAGCAAAACGACAGACCAGCAGGGATCCATACTGTGTATAAGCCCAAGGCACTGTCTACAAGGACCCCTTTTCTCCCTCTGCTTCTGCCTTGCTGCCCACCTTTCTGCCTGTACCAGCTTGTGCTGTTAAGTGAAATTATTTAAAGCATAATACCTGTGCTTGTGTGAAAATCTGACATGCTAGCCTTGAAAACCCAGAACAGAGCAATATCTGCTCTATTAATAGCACTAGATGCAGGGAAAGTTATTGGACAAGATTTAGCCCCAGTTTCTGATTAAGCAACCTCTCAGTAAAATGGGGACAGAGGGAAACTTCCTCAATATACTCATCCAAAACAATATATACAAGCCTGTAGCAATACATTACTCAATAACAACAATCTTTTGAAAGCCTGTCCTCTAAGATTCAGCACAATACAAAGATGTCTGCTTTTACCATGGTTAATCAATATAATATTGGAAGCCCTGTCCGCAGTAATTAGACAATATAAAGAGATAGCACAGGGAATATAGTTGTATTGTGCAAAGTCAACCCCATTGTTTTGGCAGTACCACAAGTGTTCCCAG
Source organism: Cryptotis parvus (assembly GCA_021461705.1). Lineage (NCBI taxonomy): Eukaryota > Metazoa > Chordata > Mammalia > Eulipotyphla > Soricidae > Cryptotis > Cryptotis parvus. The sequence continues at coordinate 25,596 of JAJIBD010027250.1, read as the reverse complement.
CACCACCAGGAGCAATCTCTGAGCACAGAGCCAGGATTTAACCCTGAGCACTGCCAAATTAACCTAAGGACCACACAAAAAAAATTAAAGGATTTCAAATTGGAAAATATATTAAGCTTTCATTATTTGAAAATGACCATATATATATATATATATATATATATATATATATATATAAAGAAACTTATTACAAAAACAAAGACTACTTAAAAATAACTCCATACTAATGTTGCCAGTTGCAAAATCAATGCAAAAATCACTCTCACTCACTCTCTTCCCGTTCATCATCGATTTGCTTGAGCGGGCACCAGTAACATCTCCATATGTCCTGTCTCATGCTAGTAGAGCTCAAGGGCACCTGCTTGCTCCAGGAACATTCTGATAATTATCACTGTATCACTGTCTTCCCGTTCATCATCGATTTGCTCGAGTGGGCCCCAGTAACATTTCCATATGTCCTGTCTCATGCTAGTAGAGCCCAAGGCATCTGCTAGCTCCAGGAACATAAAGAGCCTCAATCCATTCGGAATGAGGTCTATAATTGTTACTGGTATTTGGCATATATATCAAATATATATATTACTACAAATCAAATATATATCAAATACAACACGGATAGCTTGCCAGGCTCTGCCATGCAGGTAGCATACTCTTGTAGGCATCTCTAAGTCCAGCATTTATTGATGAACCCCGCGGCCGCAAGCGGCCACGCCGAGCTGGGCGCTGATAGGCTGGTCTGCTGGGTGGAGGTCTGACGAGAGAGAAGTCCGGATGTGGAAAATGGAGGCCCTCATGGAGTGGGGGTCGTCTGTCTTGTTGCAAGGCTCTGCGAGGCTCTGCTAGGATGGTGGGCCAGGGCTAGAACCCACCATCCCTCCTGGGTGCCTCGTGAGCAGCTGGTCACAGGGAGAGCCAGTAGCAGCTCTGCCCCATGTCTGCGAGTCTCTGGACTGGCATACCTGAGCCGGATTTAAGAAAGACAGCTGTAGGGTGGAACTCGATGAGCCGGGCGCTGATAGGCTGGTCTGCTGGGTGGAGGTCTGACAAGAGAGAAGTCCAGACGTGGAAAATGGAGGCCCTCATGGAGTGAGGGGTCGTCTGTCTTGTTGCGAGGCTCTGCGAGGCTCTGCTGGGATGGTGGGCCAGGGCTAGAACCCACCATCCCTCCCGGGCGCCTTGTGAGTGGCTGGTCACAGGGAGAGCCAGTAGCAGCTCTACTATTTTATAAAATATATATATAAATAATATATTTTCTTTTACAATTATGTCCATAAAGTCAACTAACTACCTAGGAATAAATAAGAGAATGTGAAAACTTTTATTTTAGAAACTGGCAATCATAATTAGAAGAAATAGGGGATAAAAGAGAATGAAAAATATTTCATATCCATGGATTGAATTATTGAATAAATCAATCATTAACAACACAAATTATTAATTAATAATATTAATTACCATGGCAATTATTGGACTCGCAGACATGGGGCAGAGCTGCTACTGGCTCTCCCTGTGACCAGCCGCTCACGAGGCGCCCGGGAGGGATGTTGGGTTCCAGCTCTGGCCCACCATCCCAGCAGAGCCTCGCAACAAGCCAGAAGACCCCCACTCCATGAGGGCCTCCATTTTCCACATCCGGACTTCTCTCGTCAGACCTCCACCCAGCAGACCAGCCTATCAGTGCCCGGCTAAGCGCGGCCGCTATGCGCCACGCAGTTCATCAGTAAATGCTGGACTTAGAGATGCCTACAAGAGTATGCTACCTGCACGGCAGAGCCTGGCAAGCTACCCGTGTTGTATTTGATATATATGCCAAATACCAGTAACAATTACAGACCTCATTCCGGAATGGATTGAGGCTCTTTATGTTCCTGGAGCAAGCAGATGCCTTGGGCTCTACTAGCATGAGACAGGACATATGGAGATGTTACTGGGGCCCGCTCGAGCAAATCGATGATGAACGGGAAGACAGACAGACAGACAATATTAATTAATCACTAATAATAGTAATAATATTGTTGTTTAATAGCATCATAATTATTAATATAATATAATAATATTATACTGTATTATATTAATTATATGATACTATATTGTACAATATTATATAATATAATTAATCTATTATATTAATTATATGATATTATATAGTCATGTATAATTAATATACTATTATATTCTTATTTAATGATTTTATAGTTATAGTATAATAATAAATAATATTAATTATTAATTAATTTTAATAAATAATAACATGAATTAACATTGTAAAATGACTGTCTTACCCAAAGCATTATAGGTTCAATACAATCCCTATAAAATTGCAATGGGATACTTCTAGGTCTTAGAAAAATAATACTAGAATTTACCACATCATTAAACTCCAGGAATAGCTGAAAGAATCCTGAGAAGGGGACATTGCATTCTCAGACTTTAAGCTATATTGTAAAGGTACAGTAACAAAAACACTGTGACACTAGAGTACAACCTTCAACCAATTGAATGAAATTCATAGTTCAGTAATGAATCTTGAGGAAAATGAACAGTTAATTTATGACAAAAGGGGAAGTCATGAAGTGGAGAAAGGCACGGTGTTGAGAAAAGTGATTATCTATATTCACAAACAGGAAATTGCCTCTTTGGGTGCTCTCCTTCCTCATCTCTGGAGCAGTGTTCCTGAAGCTCTCTCAACCCAAGGAGAATCCTGGGAAAATTGCTCATCAGAGTGGCACCACCCCACGCAGTTGGGGGAGCAATGCCAGCAGGAATTCCAACAAAAACAGGACCATGTCTAACTAACTAACTGCACTAAGTTGGAAGTAACTGACTGAAATGAGAGACACTCTGCAGACTGGCTGAAAATATTTTTACAATACATATCTGACAAAGCACTAATATGAAAGATACATAAAACAAAAAAACTAAACACAAAACAAAGTTAAATGAAAACAAAAATTTAACACATTTTTCATAGAAGACAGACAGCTGGCCAACAGGCATATGAAAAAATCATCACCACTAATTATCCAGGAAATTTGAACCAAAATGAGAATGCATTATTACATCACACCGGTGAGAATGGTCTATATCAAAAAAGTTATAAACAACCAATGCTGCTGAAGATGCAGTGAAAAAGAAGTCTTTCACTTAATCTTGTTGGCATGACTGTAAACTTGTTCAGACTTGATGGAAAGCAGTATGGAGACTTCAGTAAATTGAAAAAAGAGCTCTCCTACTATCTAGTAATTTTGCTCCTTGGTTTCTCTCCCAAGATCATAAAACCAGTCATCTGAAAAAATAAATGCACACCCATATTCGGTGCAGCACAATTTATAGTATCCAAGATCTGGATAAAACCCAAGTGTCCAACAGAAGATAAAAGAAAGGAAATTGTGGCATATGTACAGACTGGAATAATATTCAAGTTTAAGGAAAGATAAAGTGTTGCATTTTGCCACAGCATAGCTAGAACCATTAGAAGGTCGATAGCAAATAGTGTGTGTGAGGTCCTGGAAGATGGAGAAGAGCAAACAATGTTAACAGGCTGACAAGTAATGAGGCTCCAAATCAGGCACTGGTCCTTACTGATTCAGTCACAAAATACTTCATTCACCAGAAGCTTTTAATACCCTTCAAAGTCTCTTACATTGCAACAAAGGAAGCAAGTGTAGGTCAGTCCCAGGTGACTGCTGAACAAAATCTAGTTTATTTTAAGATCATTATAATAATTGAACACATCAAAATCAATCCACTAATGCCATGACAGTTTAGAGTTGTCATGGCAACCCACGGAAGTGGCCAAACATGGTCAGGACTTTAGACTTCAGGCATTCCCTCTTATTTGGGGAGGATAGAGGTGAGCAAAATTTAACGCTTATTGATCCCCACTCAAGTCCCAACACTTTACTGCTTTCTCTTTTCCTTAGACACTTGGCATTAACCTCAGCAGTGTGCTTGCTTCCTTTGGTTTTCTAAACAAATACTTGCCTTAAATATTTCTTGTTCTCAGAGAGACAGAGAGAGAAAGAGAGGAAACAGGGGTCCCTGCTATTGAGGAAGCCTGGGGGTGGGCGGGAGGGGGTGGGGTACATTGATGGTGGAAATGGGGCACTGGTGAAGGGATGGGTGCTGGAATACTGTATTACCAAGAACCAATTATGAACACCTTTGTAATTGTATGTCTCACAGTGGTATAATAAAAAAAAATTAATTTTCTTGTTCTCAGGCCATAGCAATAGTATATGTTAGGGCATATGCTTTGCACGGAATTGACACTGCTTCAATCCCCAGCACCACATACGGTCCTCCAAGCTTGCCAGGAGTAATCCCTAAACACAGAGCCAGGAGTAAGCTCTGAGCACTAGCAGTTTTAGAAAAAAATAAAGCAAAATAAATTATTGTTGTTTAGGAAATCCTTCTAGAGAAAACACAAGAATTTGACATCCCCCAATTTTAACACTAGGCTGTATGCATGTGCATGCCCCAGAGCTATAGGGCATCCTAGTGTTAAACAACATGAACATGTTAAGCAAATAATTCAGGATTAGCAATGAAAATCTAGATGATGTGGTAAGTAAAGAGAAAAAGTAAGGGAACAGACTATGTTCAATGAAAACAAGCCCTGGTACTCTGGTAACAGAGTTGAGATAACAAAGCATAAGGCAAGGTGGGGGCAGGAGAGTGGATGATAAAGAACTAAGAACAGTAGTGGCTAGTATTGGTACTTTTGTAGTGGGTGTGGTTCAATCACCTTGAATTAAGGTGATACTGAATACCTGAAGCGTGAATATTGATAGTACTGTAAACTGTGATACCTAAATAGTTATATTTAAAAAGTTAAAAGTCCTTCATCATGAAAGCTATATTAGAGAACAAGCATATAAATTATACTAATATCTTCTAGTATCTTCTAATATCTTTAGATAGATATTAGTATCTACTAATATCTTCTAATATCTTCTATAGACCAGCCTATCACAGCCCAGATCCCGTGGCCACTTGAGGCTGCACGGATCATCAATAAACGAACTACAAGATGTAGAGATGACTACAAGAGTATGCTACCCGCACGGCAGAGCCTGGCAAGCTACCTGTGTCATATTTGATATGCCACATACCAGTAACAATAATAGACCTCATTCCCATGACCTGATGGAATGGTTTGAGACTCTTTATGTTCCTGGAGCAAGCAGGTGCCCTTGGGCTCTACTAGCATGAGACAGGACATATGGAGATATGTCCACTCGAGCAAATCGATGATGAACGGGAAGACAGTGACAGTGATACAGCAATACAATATCTTCTAGATCTAGCTGATATAAAACAAGTATTACATAGCATTTAATATTAACATTTATGTAGCATTTCAAATCTTGGCATTCAGTAGATTGGCTGCTATTTCAAAATGACTAACAATTTTTATACAGGAATCAGGGAAGCTGTCCAAAACCAGACTGTGCAAACCAAGATACCTGAGAAAATTGATGTATACTGACTTGAGTGTTAACAGCAAAAAGTAATCACACACCAAAAAAGTGGTAAATTATTAGCCCAGTTTTAATTTTATTTTTGTTCCGTAAACAAGATTTTGCATTGAATTAAGGTCATATCTTGCAAATCTGACTTAAAGAAATGGTCACACAGCAATCCTATATTCTGACTGTGGATGCAATAGGTGTGATTAATGCCCCACCCTCCGTCAGGGGAGACACTTTGGGGAAAAGGGATTCCTAGAAGCTACCATAAGCCACCATGTCTCTCTCCTAAGCCTCTGTCATCTACTTTTCATTAGCCTGCCAGGTCAAATTTGCTAAAAACCTCTCAGGACACTTGACTTCAAGCACACTTCCCCTTTGAAGATGAGGATTCCGATTTTCTTTTCTGTTCTATTTTAAACAAAGAGCAATTTCCATTAGACAATTTCAATGTCAATACCTAAGTTTTTTTTTATCACAAAATCTGTTGATTGGACCAGGGAAATACTAGCGTGGGTAAGGCATTTGCATTGAAGTGATTAACCAGGGCATGCTCCCTGCATAGCATATGGTTGTCTGAGGACTGTCAGTAGTGATGTACTGAGCACAGAGTAAGGAGTAAACTCAACTTCACAGGTATACTCTTCCACCAAAAAATAACCCACAATATCAACGAACAGATGTAGATTCTTAATGTAATGGCCAAGATAATGGGGATGTTAAGTTATGGAGGAAACCCTGACACTTAATTTACAGAAAATTAGATTAATTCATCAGTAGCTATACCAGTTCCTGTGCTGTAGAAGCAAAAAAAGAAATCATAGAGAAACCTGCAAAAAGGAACCCATAAAGAACCTATTTTGTTTGAGCATTTTGGAGAATATTGATTGAGAATACTATATGGAACTGATCTTATAGTTGGAGGACAGGCAGGCATTGCCAATGCTTTTCCCTGCTTCTGCTTCACCGGCCAGTATTTCTCCTCTTCTCTCTTTGAGGTCTTTGTTTATGGCTTCTCTGCACTGCTTTGCAAGCTTGGACATTAGCATTTGGTTGCCTGAGGCTCATGCTTTGCTGCATTGGTGAATGAGCTCGAGAGTTTTGAAAACAGGCATCATTTTGTGGCTTTTTCTCTCGGCCTTCTACGCACAATCATGGAGGTGTTGAACCAATTGGTTGTGTTCTTCATCGGTGTCGATAAAGTACCTCCAACGTCCTGATGGATCTATCACATCTTCCAGTCAGGCAATGGAAAAAAAATTATCCATGACTTCTACTTGGATCTCTTTGATAGCCACGTCCACCTGCCCACATACCAAATTCTACAGGATGGATATGTCGTTCCCAGTGTTTTCCCTTCTGAAATACGACATGCCATTTTGTCAGTAAAGAAGCCAACAGCACCCGGCCCAAAGTCAGACCCGAACACCTGAAGAATCTGCCATCAGTACTCATCAATATACTGTCCCGGCTCTTCACACGCTACCTGTCTGAATGCAAGGTGCCCTTCCAATGGAAAATCAGCAGGACAGTTCTACTGTTCAAGAAAGGAAACATCCACGCCATTGGCAATTATCGCCCCATCTGCCTGTTGTCCATCATCTAAAAGCTATTCACTCAAGTCATCACAAACAGGATTGGCAGAACATTAGATGAAGGACAATCATGCGAGCAAGCTGCTTCAGAATAGGATTCAGCACAATAGAACATATCCAAACGGTAACCAAGCTCAATGAGGTTTGTAGGGAGTTCAAGATGCTGCTCTGTCTCACATTCATTGATTTAAAGAAAATCTTTGATTCTGTTAAAACTGAAGTGGTCATTAAAGCCCTAGCCAAACAGGGCATTCAAACCCAATACATCAAGATCCTTTGTGAGCTGTATTAAGGATTCGCCACCAGGATCTCACCATTTAACAAGAAAGGGATCATTGATGTCAAAAGAGGGATTCATCAGGGTGATGCCATTTCACTGAAACTCTTCAGTGCCACCCTTGAGAAGTCATGTGACAATTAGAATGGGAAGAAATGGGAGTGAAGATAGACGATCTGCAATGACACCACCTCCACTTTGCTGACACATGATTCTAATAATATCAAACATTAGCCAAGTGGCACAAATGCTGGTGGACTTTGATAGGTCTTCAGCTGAATCTCAACAAAACTATGTTTATGAGAAATGAACTAGTTCCAGAGGCCCCATTCACTCTCAATGGAACAAACATTTCTGAATGCAGCAGTTATGTGTACCTAGGTCGAGAAGTCAACATGATGAATGACCTAAAACCTGAGTGGGCAGGAGGAAAAGAGTGGCATGGAACGCCTTCAAGAGCATCGAAGAAATAGATAAAAGGACAAAGACCCTCTGGCTCCAGGCAAATCTCTTCAACTCTACCATTCTCCCTGCGTTTTCATACACCTCAGAGACCTGGGCCCAACGAAGCAGGATTAGAACCTGATTCGGGTCTCCCAAAGAGGAATTGAAAGAGCTATGCTTGTAATATCACGCCTCACTCAAGTGAGAGAAGGAATCTGGAGTTCCAACCTCCGTTGATGATCTAGAATCAGGGATGTTGCAGGACTCCTCTAAGAGCCTCTGCATCTGCACTGGATTGCCTCCTGCAGGTCACTTCATAGATAGGGGGGTAGTTTAAATATGGCAGTTTATCTGACCATGTGTTCTGTACTGGCTGGTATAAATATTCTCTCATGCTACCACAATCATCATGGGACTAGCTAGATCTTACCAACATATTTGCCTGGCCACATTGGATCTCTAAGTAATTAGACCAGAGAGAAATACTGTTTGCCTCCAAGCAAGCAAGCATGGCTCCCTGATAACTCAAAGGCAACTAAAATACAAAACTACCGTGGAAGTAGACAAGATTCTTGTGAAGGCTTGGAGAAATATTTAAATGGCATTAGTATAGTCTTTGGTACAGAGGCATGCCATCTCAGAAACCCCCTTCTCTACCCTATAAAGACTTTTCCAGGCAGATCTTGGCTCAAGACACTAGCATCTAAAAGGGCCTAGGTGAGGTGCTGGGATAAATTACCTGAGGGCATTTGACCCTGCCTGCTTCCCATAAAAGTGGGAGGTCTGAGTTGCAGGGGGATAAAACTAGCCTGCTTCCTCTCCTGCACTCTCTCTTATTTGGGTTCTCTTTTGGGGCTCACACTATTCTTGGGAGTCTTGTCTTTATCTCCTCTTTACAGGGCCTTTACACGTAGTGCCTGCCATCTTGACCTACACGTGACTGGGGTTCTAGCCGGGAATCCTAAGCACAGGGTTTTTCCTATTGCTGATGTATGCCTGAACTTATGATAAGTAAAGCATTTTAAAACTGCATCGGATTCCTGATTTTTCATCCATTCCCGCCCGGCTTTGGTGGTAGAAGGGAACTTGCTTCCGGTACTGTTGGGGTCCGGTCCCCAGAGGCATTCCCCGATACAGGTATGCTGTCTCATTTGCCAAGGCATCGAAAATCAGATGGGCTGGACATGTAATGCAATTTGGAGAGGACTGCTGGAGTAGAGCCATTACTGACTGGATCCCACGGGACGTCAAAAGATCAAGTGGCCGCCCACCTACAAGATGGTCAGACTTCTTCATCAAGACCCTGAATGAACAGTTTGAGGCTCTTCCGTATTCCTGGAGCAACAGATGCCATTGGGCTATACTGGCAAGTGATAGGGTCAAATGGAAACATTACTGGCACCCATTCAAGCAAATCGATGAAATTGACATCGAACGGATGTCAAGTGATCAAGATATAGAACTGGCTAGCAATCTGTTGGAGGGCAAGACTGTTAATAAAATTCTAGGAAGGAACTTTCACTTCATTGAATTTTTACAGTTTGTCCAGACCCACAGCTGCACCGGCAACACCGGAAGAGAGACACTCCAGACCCAACCACTCCAGATCTACATCCGCATTGACTCAGCCCCACGTGGAAGCGACCCATGGAGCTCTGGAGGGCAGTAAATGGCTGGGCCAGCCCCTGGACAAGCATACAAGAGCTTTCACACTCGTGTGGGGGAGGGCCACACTGGCCGGACTTGAAGCGGGATTTGGGTTCCTCCTCCCTTTCCTCCATCTCCATGTAGGAAGGCTTGGCTGCAAGCATCCAACCACCATAGTCAGAAACCCCGGAAGAGAGACACTCCAGATCTACAGCTGTGCCAGTGCGTAGCTGCTCTGTGGCCATGCAACAGTCTTAGATAGTACTTGAAGTTAGGACCAGGTCCTTCCCTGAATCTTTCACATTTCACTGTATCACTGTCTTCCCGTTCATCATCGATTTGCTTGAGCGGGCACCAGTAACATCTCCATATGACCTGTCTCATGCAAGTAGAGCCCAAGGGCACCTGCTTGCTCCAGGAACATAAAGAGCCTCAAACCATTCCATCAGGTCATGGGAATGAGGTCTATAATTGTTACTGGTATTTGGCATATCAAATATAACATGGGTAGCTTGCCAGACTCTGCCGTGTGGGTAGCATACTATACAGTTATAGGCAGATTCTAGCTGTGGCCCATCATCCCAGTGTGCCTAGTAAAAAGCCAGGGGAACCCCTACACCAGGAGATCAGTCATTCTCAACATTCAGACTCCACAGCTCCTCAGAGCTCCACCTAAGAGAAAAGTAGATGTCTCCCTGTTGAGGTTCATCAGTAAAGCTTGAGATGAGAGCCTACTACTGAGAGTGTACCACCTACACAGCAGAGCCTGGCAAGCTACCCATGTTGTATTTGATATGCCAAAACCAGTAACAATTATATACTTCATTCCCATGACCTGAACGAATGGTTTGAGGTTCATGTTCCTGTTGCAAGCAGATGCCCTTGGGCTACACTTGCTTGCAACATGACATATAGAGATGTTACTGGTGCCCACTCAAGCAAATCGATGAACAATGGGAAGATAAGTAATACAAGTGATTGTGCAAACTTTGCTAAAATTTTATAGGGTGGCCAAAAAGATTATGGGGCGTAAGGTACTTTCTTTGTATGTTATTATCCAGGTTCAATCCTCAGGACCTCATATCATCTTCTGAGCCGGCCAGGAGTTATCGCCCGGAGTGCAGAGTCAACAGTAAAGCCGTATGTGGTCCCAACCTATTCCCACTAAAATGTTTCTGGGATATTACCTAAAGAACATGAATTATCTAACAACATGCTTCTACCTACAAAAAAATTTAATGTTTGTCACTCTACTGCATAGAAGTTATTTATGTGTCATAGTTAGAAGGGTTCGTTCACTTTAAAAAGAATAAAGAGTAGAAATTCTTCATTGTCACTTTCTATGTTTCATTATTGAAGTTGTTAAATAAGTAAGTAAATACTTAAGAACTGAGGGAAGCTAAACCTTATTTTCAATATTCAATTCTTCTCTGTGTTTTGGAAACCATTTGAAAAATGTTAGTATAGAATAACAATTGATTCTATAGAATAACAATTGATTCAGTCTATAAATCCTCTCAATAAAATTTGTTGCATTTGTTTGTAAGTTTGAGAGTAAACTAGCATAATTCTCAAGGAAAGAAGCCTTTTCAACACTTCAAAATGAATTTTCATCCAATAAATAATTCATGGCTATGATAAGGCTTTTTTTTAGTATCTGTACTCCTATGAATATTAGTTGTCATTCAGTTTTCCATCAAGTTCTTTTTTGGCACATGTAGTTTACTAGTTACTTTTCAGACTAGGGGTGCTGGCAGTGTGGAAGAGATAAAACATCTCACCACCTATTTGAGGCACATTATCTTTCCTATAGAATAACACTGAAGTGCTGTAGCACAAGGCATGTTCTGGGATGCAAAGGTTTGTGAAAAATCCCAGGAGACAGTTAATGTGAATATAATTTCTTGTATCCCTGCCCAACATATTCTTTCCTCCCCAAAAGTGATTAAAAACTTATTTGAATTATGTAAAAGATTAGTTATACTAACCTAAAACTTTATAATTTCATAGTATCAAAGCCAATAACAATCCAATACAAAATTCCCTCTCATGACCTGTCATTTTTAGTGGACTGACAGTTTTGGTCCATCTTTCCTCCCTTAACATTACCCATATGCATGGGAACCCCCGTGTCCCCATGTTAACTCTCACTAATCAATTCATTCTCCTTACCCTTGCCTTCAAACCTGGTCTGGAATCCAATATCCAAGGGTTATTGTCAGTTGATATGGTCTATATCCTTTATTTTTTGTCTATGTGCCACAGATAAGTAAGATCATGCTAACTTTGTCCTCTCTCTGGCTTATTTTGCTCAGTATAATCCCTTCCAGTTCTATGTGCATTGCTGTAAATTGCATGATGTTATTTATTTTCTTTTTTGTTTAATAATATTCTATTACATGATTGGCTGCATGCAAGGCAGTCACCCTATCTGCTGTACTATGTACTATGTACTATCCAATAGATTTTTATTTAATATTTTTCACTGAAGCCTGCTAGATATTGATGATAAGATTGACACTGTAAAAACTGTAAACTTTCAGCATATTTGTGTATTGTTTTATTGAAACATAAGATCTTGAAAATTTTATAAACTGCATAAAGTATCTGTGAAAATGCAGTAGTTTCTCTTTGAAAAATTAAATCAATAGCTGAAAACAGCATAGGCAACGTATTTGCAAAGTAACACCCAGTTCTCAATGGGAAAAGAAATCCAAACAAATTTGTCTGATGATATCAAAGTAAACAAAAAAAATTATTTTAATACTATGTCTAACAAAAATAACAAAGGGAGTCAGAGAGATAGTACAGCTGGTAAGGTCCTTGCCTTGCACAAGGTTAACCCAGGGTTAATTCTTGGTATTACACATTACAATCCTGAACAGGATTGGAGAACATTAAATGAAGAACAACCATGCTGGCTTCCAAAAAAGGATTCAGCACAATCGACCATATCCACACACAACCAAACTCACTGAGGTCTATAGGGAGTTCAAGATACCACTCTGTCTCATGCTCATTGATTTAAAGAAAGCCTTTGATTCTGTAGAGACTGAGGTGGTCATCGAAGCCCTAGTCAAACAGGGCATTCAAACCTAATACATAAAGATCCTTAATGAGCTGTATAATGGATTCCAGGATCTCATCATTCTATGGGAAGTGATCATTGACGTCAAAAGAGGGGTTCGGCAGGGTGATATCATTTCACCAAAACTCTTCAGTGCCACCCTCGAGAACATCATGCGACAATTGGAATGGGAAGGAATGGGAGTGAAGATAGATAGTTGGCAACTACACCACCTCCGCTTCGCTGATGACATCATTCTAATAACACCAAACATTAGCCAAGCGGCACAAATGCTGGCTGACTTCGACCGAGAATGTGGAAAGATAGGTCTACAGCTGAATCTCAACAAAAATATGTTCATGAAAAATGAACTAGCTCCAGAAGCCCCATTCACTCTCAATGGAACAAACATCTCTGAATGCAGCAGCTATGTGTACCTAGGTCGAGAAGTTAACATGATGAAGGACCTAAAACATGAGCTACGCAGGAGGAAAAGAGCAGCATGGAATGCCTTCAAAAACATCGAAGAATAGCCAAAAGGACAAAGAACCTCCAGCTCTGGGCACATCTCTTTGACTCTACCATTCTCCCTGCATTAATATACACCTCAGAGACCTGGGCCCTACGAAAGCAGGATGAGAATGCTATTTGGGTCTCCCAAAGAGGAATCAAAAGAGCTATGCTTGGAATATCACACCTCACTCAAGTGAAAGAAGTAATCCGGAGTTCGACCTCCATCACTGTTTGAAAATCAAGGACACAGTCTTGTTTGCCAGGACATCAAAAAATCAGATGGGCTGATCATATAATGCGATCTGGCGACGACCTACTACAAGATGGTCAGATTTCCTTATCAAAAACCTGAATGAACGGTTTGAGGCTCTCAGTTTTCCTGAAACAACCAAATGCCATTGGGTTATACTGGCACGTGATAGGGTCAAATGGAAATATTATTGGCGTCCGCTCAAGCAAATCTATGAATAACGGGATATCAAGTGATCAAGTGATTACATATGGCTCCCCAAAGCCTGGCATGGAATGAGTGATCTCTGAGTACAATGTCAGGAGTAAACCTTGAGTATCACTAGATGTGGCCTAAAAACAAATGCACAAAAATTACTTTTTTGTTGTTGTTCTGGAGTCACTCCTAGTAGTGCTCAGAGCTTATCCTTGACTTAACTCAGGTATACTCATGGTGGGGCTCAGGGGACCATATGAGATGCAAGGGACTAAACCCAGATTGACTGCATGAAAGCCAAGTGTCCTACCTACTCTATTGTTACTCTAGCCTGTTGCGGTACACCTGCCCAGAGCCTCTGCATCTGGCCTGGAGTTGCCTCTTACAGGTCACTTTGTAGATGGGAGGAGGATAGTTTGAATGTGACAGTTTATCTGACCATATTTTCTATACTGGCTGGTATAAATATTCTCTCATGCTGCCACAATCATCGTGGGACTAGCTAGATCTTACCGGTATATTTGCCTGGCCATGTTGGATCTCCAAATAATTAGACCAGAGAGAAAGCGCTGTTTGCCTCCAAGCAAGCACGGCTCTCTGAAAAGTCAAAACTAATATACAGAACAACCATGAAGTAAAAAGATGAAGATGAGGCTTTTGTGAAGGCTTGGAGAAATATTTAACTGGCTATAGAATATTCTTTGATACGGAGGCATGCCTTTGTATTCTGAGATACAGTTTATCTCAGAAGCTCCTCATTCACTCTACTTTGCAGAGGCACTTCCAAGGCAGATCTTGGCTAGGCAACATTAACATCTCAAAGGACCTAGGTGAGGTCCTGGGAGAAATTGCCTGAGGGAATTTTGACCCTGATGGCTTCCCTTTGGAGGGAGGTCTGGGTTAGAGGAATATAAAACTAGACTGCTTCTTCTACTGCCTTGTAGTAGAGTTTGAAGTTGGGAAAGGTGATGCCTCTCATCTTCTTTCCCCAGGGATTGCTTTAGCTACCCATGGGGGTTTATTGTTCCATACAAATTACAGGAGTGTTTGGTCAATTTCCTTGAAGAATGTCATGGGTATCCTTATAGGGACTGTATTGAATCTGTAAAAAGCTCTAGGGAGTATTATCATTTTGACAATATTGATTCTCCCCATCCATGACCAGGGAATGTGTTTCCATTTCCTCGTGTCCTCTTTTTATTTCTTGGAGCAGTGTCTTGTAGTTTTCTTTGTACAGGTCCTTTACACTGTGGTTAAGCTGATTCCTAGGTATTTGATTTTCTGTGGCACAATTGTGAATGGAATCACTTTCTTAATATCCCTTTCTTCTCTTTTGTTATTTGTATATAGGAAAGCCACCGACTTTTGGGTATTGATTTTGTATCCTGCCACTCTACTATATGTGTCTATTGTTTCTAAGAGTTTCTTGGTAGACCTTAAGGTTCTCTAGGTATAATATGTCATCTGGGAATAATGATATCTTGACTTCTTCCTTGACTATCTTGATGCCCTTAATGTCCTTTTTCTTCTCTGATTGCCATGACATGTACTTCCAGTACTATATTGAATAAAAGAGGTGAGAGTGGGCAACCTTGTCTTGTCCCTGATCTTAGTGGGGAGGCTTTCAATTTTTCCCCATTGAGAATGATGCTCACTGTGGGCTTTTGGTAGATAGTTTTAACTATATTAAGGAAGGTTCCTTCAATTCCCATTTTCTGGAGGGTTTTAATCATGAATGGATGTTGATTCTTGTCAAATTCTTGTCTCTGCATCTATTGATATGATATGCTTTTTATTTTTCCTCTTATTGACATGATATATTATGTTGATTGACTTGAAAATTTTTAACTATCCTTACATTCCTGGGATGAATCCTAATTGGTCATGATGTATAATTTTTTTGATGAGTCTTTGGATTCTGTTTGCTAGTATTTTGTTGAAGATCTTAGCATCTGTGTTCATCAGGGAGATTGGTCTGTAGTTTTCTTTCTTTGTGTTGTCTCCACCTGCTTGGGTATCAGGGTGATATGTGCCTCGTAGAAACTCTTTGGGAGTGTTTCTGATTTTTCTATTTCTGGAAGAGTTTGAAAAGAACTGGGAGTACGTCCTTCTTAAAGGTTTGGTAGAATTCACTAGTGAGTCCATCTGGACCTGGGCTTTTGTGTTTGGGCATACTTCTAATTACTGTTTCAATTTTTTCGATGGTGATAGGCTTATTCAGGTGTTGCAGATCTTCTTGTTTCCGCCATGGGAGGTTATAGGACTTCAGGAATTTATCCATTTCTTCTAGGTTCTCATGGCATACAGACTATCAAAGTAATCTCTGATGATCTTTTGGATTTCTGTGGTTTCTGTTGTGATGTCCTCATTTTGTTTCTAATTCTGTTTATTTGGGTTCTCTCTTTCCCTGTCCTTACAAGTTTTTCCAGTGGTTTGTCGATCTTGTTTATTTTTCAAAGAACCAGCTCTTGGTTTCATTAATCTTTGGGATTTTTGGGGGGGTTTCCAGATCATTGACTTCCTCTCTAAGTTTTATTATTTCCTTATTTCTGCCTGGGTTATGTTCCTTTTGTTGGTCTTTTTCTAATGTTTTGAGCTGTGAAGTCAGGTTATTTATGTGGGGCCTTTCTTCCTTCCTGATGAATGCTTGCAGAACTATAAACTTTCCTCTTAACACAGCTTTTGCTGTGTCCCACAAGTTCTGATAGTTGGTGTCTTCATTTTCATTTGTTTTAAGGCATCTTTGGAATTCCTGTTTGATTTCTTCTATGACCCATTAGTTGTTCAGCAGTGAGCTGTTCAGTTTCCAGGTGTTTGGTTTGACTACCTTTTTCTTTGTGTGGTTAACTTTCATTTTCAGTGCATCATGGTTTGAAAAAAATAATTTGCACAATTTCTATCTTTTTTATTCTATTGAGGTATGCTTTGTGGCTCAGTGTGTGGTCTATCTTGGAAAACGTTCCATGTGCATTGGAGAAAAATGTGTACTCAGCTTTCTTGTCATGAAAAGCCCTGTATATATCCACAAGCTCTCTTTCTTCCATTTCTTCTTTCAGGGATAATATTTCCTTGGTGAGTTTCAGTCTTGTCAATCTAACCATAGTTGATAGAGCAGTGTTGAAGTCTCCAACTATTATTGTGCTACTGCTAATGTCTTCTTTGAGGTCTATAATAGTCGTTTTAAGTATTTTGCTGGCCCCTCATTGGGTGCATATATGTTTAGTAGTGTAATTTCTGTGTAATTTCTTCCTGATTTACATACACCTTAATTAATAAGAAATGTCCTTCATTGTCCCTTCTAACATTTTTCAGCCTAAAGTCTATATTATCTGATACTATGGCCACACTGACCTTTTTGGAGGAGTTGTTTGAGTGGAGAATGGTCTTCCAACCTTTGACTTTGAGTCAGTATTTGCTCTGATTATTCAGATGTGTTTCTTGTAGACAGCAGTATGTTTGGTTCAATTTTTTTAATCCATTTTACCACTCTGTGTCTCTTAATTGGTGCATTTAGACTGTTGACATTGAGAGAGATTATTTTTATCAGATTTTGTGCCATCTTTCTGTTTAAGCTTCTTGTGCTTTTGGGTTTTGTCTTATTTTACAGTAGACCCTTCTGTCCTTTTAAAGTTGGTTTTGAGTCCATGAAGTTCCTGAGTTGTTGCTTATCCATGAAGTTGTGTATCATTTCTTCATATCTGAATGTGAGTCTGGCTGGGTAAAGAATTCTTGGTGAGGCCTGCAGTTCATTGAACCTTTTCACAATATCCCACCATTGATTTCAGGCTTAGAGTGTTTCTTTGCAGAAGTCTGCTGTAAATATTAGGGATGTTCCTTTGTATATGATTTCCTTCTTTGATCTTGCTGCTGTCATTATTTTATCTCTATCTATAGTTTTTGTCATTCTAATTAGGATGTGTCTTGGATTATTCTTATTGGGGTTTCTTCCAGCTGGTACCCTACGGGCCTCCTGAATCTGGAGGCAAGCATTCTTTAGTTCCTGGGAGAACTAAAGAACTAGCACATTTCACAGCAATCATGGCTTTGACAGCTTCTTTTTCAACAGGGTTTTTTCCCTTGCCCTTCTGGGACCCCAATGATCCATATGTTATTCCTTTTGGCTTCATCCTGATTATCTCTTGCTGTCTGTTTGTTAATTGTGAGTCTTTTTTCCATCTTCTGCTGTTGTGTAGAGAATCTTTGGAACTCGTCTTGGAGATCATTAATTCTTTCTTCAGCAGTTGTTACTCTGCTGTGGAGGACTTCCAGTGTGTTTTTCATTTCATTTACCACATTTTTAATATCTGTCATTTCTGTTTGTATTTTGGTCTGCATTTTTTTTCATTTCTTCTCTCATGTCCTCTTGTATTTTATTGATTTTGTATTTCATTGCTTCTTTGAGCTCCTTATGCATCCTTAACAATTCTTTCTGAAATTTCTTATTGGGGAGGTTATATAGCTCATCGTTATTGCTTGGCTCATCTGGGCTAGTGACTTTACTCACTGAGCTTTATGGAATTTTGCATTGCTTTACCATTACTACTATTGTTAGTTGCAAATGTGTGTTCTTTGGAGGCTAGATAGTACAGTTAGTTGGTGTCTGGGCTGTTTGCAGAGTTTGGGTGGGTGGCAAGCAGTGTAGGGACAAATGCTCACTGGTACCTCATGTAAGATAGATAGTAAGTAGATCGATGCGGATGCTAGCACATTCATGTGGTTTTGAGTTTTAGGATGTGGGTGATTGGTTCTGGCCTATTCCCTGGGGCTGGTTAGTTCCGCAGGAAATGCAAGGACCACACACACACACACACACACACACACACACACACACACCTGTAGGAGGGACGGGAGGCATTCCTGGAAGAGCGGGGCACGGGTGGTCTGGGGCTGTTCCCAGGCTGTGTGCCTTGGTCCCACTGGTGAAAATTCCAGCCTTCCCTGGGGCTGGTTAGTTCCACGGGAAACACAAAGTTCACCAGGATTTTATTTCTTAACATTCCTCCTAAATACCAATTTTAGTGAGGAATTATGATGACATTTTGAGGCTTTTGTTAGATAGTAAGCATAAATATTGAGTATTATTTTTCCTCACCATATATCACCCAAGTAGTGGCTATAGGCTTCTTTGGAACAGAGTAGGAGAATCATTAAGGTATATATTTTCTAGTGTGGTACCATTTTCCTAATTGGAACTTGGACCAATCTGAAATCTATTGAACTCTTCAGTCAATAGGTCTTAGAACTGTCTACTTTGGTCTTAGAACTCAGCAAAGGATAGTGAAATTTTATTGGGGGAACTATCCACTATGAGTTCTGGCCTTTCTTGCTAATATATGTCAATGTCAAAGCATTGATACTCGGGAGTACTATTTTTAACTCTCCAAATTAGAAGTTTTTGTCTTCTGTTAGCTTCTGTCTTATCCTGTGAGTCAGACATCATAAGACGCCTTACTGACCATGCCAGTCTTCACAGTTGGGTCTCTAGGGGTGAAATACTATCCAAAGTCCATGTGTTCTGTGGAGTTAATTAGATACGAAGACCATCTGAGACTGCCCGCACTATTGCTGTCAGGGTATAGAGGAGAATCCATTGTGTTTCTTAGTGATGTTGGTCCTAGTCTCTCTAGAACATTTCTCATGGTCTTGTTGAATGTCTGGTTCTCTTCTCAATACTTATCTCATCAGAGATCTCATCAAAGGGATTTACCACACATATATACACCTGGACATGAGTATTCTTACCAGACATGGATTTTTGAATAGAATAGTCAGAGAACACTTGAGTTTCCACAAAGTCTACTGACATTCTATTGACACAAATCAAGTACAGTCATGTTGAGTCCATGAGATCCTTAATTGTTTTTCTTGTACATCTTTTCAGTGAATCTTCTGTGCCTAACAGAAAGTGGGTGCAAACACAGAATTTCTTTCTATAACAGTGTTGCTGAAAGGAAAGATGCTTAGAAACCCACTGATATTCTGACACCATAGGAAGAAGAGGGAGAGAAAGGGATTTAGCAGGGAATATCTGGACTGCAGATTAGTTTCCAGAAAATTGTAGACAGAGATAAATCATCACTCAGAGTGCACTCTAAAGTATTCTGGGATGTATCCAGAGGAATAGCTTTGGGACCATTCAGCAAATCTGTGGCTTCCTGCAGGAGATGGGAGAGGCACATTTTCATGGCCATCACATCAATGATTAACGTAAGGATGACAATTTTCCAACACCATCCCATGTCATTTATTTCAGTCATTATTTGACTGAAACCCAATCATGAACAACTTTGTAGCTGTGTATCTCTCTGATACAATAAAAATTAAAATAAATAGATAAAATATAAAGTAAGAAATAATGATGGGCATAATTCTGTATAGGTACAAATGGATTCAAACCCTCATTTTTAGCCTTAGACAAGTCCTTCAATTTTTTCTGAGTCAATTTGTTTCTGCTCTAATATTGAACAAGACAGTACCTAATCATAACCACATGGCAAGCATAAAATATGATGATATATGTAAACTCCCCGGTAGTACCTGGTGTATAAAAGTTAGTTCTTCTATAAATTAGGATATGAGAGAATGTTGCATCATCAGACAAGTTGGCTATTTCCTAATTTTTCTATAGCAAGAACACAAACAAAATTCAGTCAGTCATTCAAGTGTAAGACCTTCTTTGACATCAAGTTCAAAAATCTATGCATGGACTCATTGTATATTGATTAAAAAGTATGTAAAATATTATCTATGGCATAGGAATGCAGATAATTTTGATTAAGCATACAGTTAGCAGTTATTATTTCATTAGTAAAAAATTAATAAATAAGGCGTAAGTAAAGTATGTCCTTGGATTTTAATAACTGCCTCCTGAAAATTGCAGCTAATTCTTTACAACTCTGAAAATAATATTTAGTAGAGACAATGATTCGTGTTAATAAGTATTTCAGCCTGGCATAATGGTTAATTTCCAAAATTGCAGTTTTCTGTTTCCCACTGTGAATTTAGTATTAGATTGTATGCTTGTTTATTTTATTGGTGGCTTTATTTCTTGAATTACTATAAATGAGAATTCTTTTATATATTTGAAAATTATTTACTTGAAATCTTATCCTTAATTGACATGAACTTGAATATTTAAGACAGGGTTTTGACTTTTTATTTATCAATTATCCTATAAAATAAAGTCCTTATTACTGATAAAACATTTTAAAACTAAAATGTGCTACAGTATATATAAAATATGGCTTTAATAACTGTGGAATAATGGAACATTTTATTAAAATTTACTGAAAACAATGACTGATTATGTTCACTGGTATATATTGACTAGAAATTATACTCAAATCTGACACAATGATAGAATTCAATCTGAGTTATGTTTCAAGGGGAAATGTTGGTAGAATTACATAGGCTAGAGTTTTTGTGTGTGAAGTTCCATTCAAAGTGATTTGAAAAATCAGTTATTTTCCCCAATGGTATGAAATAAGAGAAAAATAATTTTAGGGAGAATTAGTTGCATATATTATTCTATCTATTAGCTTCTTCTTTGGAGCATAGTTGAGGTACTGAGGTCATACAAACCATAAGCAAGCAGTTTCCTTTCTTTTTTTTCCTTTATTGATGAACTGTGTGGCAGCATTTATTTATTTATTTTAATTTTTTATTATACCCCCGTGAAACATACAATTACAAGGTGTTCATAATCGGTTCTTGGTAATACAGTATTCCAGCACCCATCCCTCCACCAGTGCCCCATTTCCACCACCAATGTACCCCCACCCCTCCCCCCCACCCCCAGGCTGCCTCAATAGTAGGTACCCCGGTTTCCTCTCTTTCTCTCTCTTTGTCTCTCTCTCTCTGTATCTCTCTCCCTCTTCTTTTACATATTGTGGCTAGCCCTGCAGATATTTAGAGTTTACCACTAAAGTCTCTTTGTGTATATTCAATGGTGAGTTTGAATCTGCCATTACCATTTCTCACATTTAGTAAAACACTGCTATCTATTTATATCCTATTAATGAATGCAGTTTTTTTTTCTATCCGGCCCAGGTATGCTGAACCAGAGACTCTCAGACATGGAGCAGAGCTGCTACTTGCTCTCCCTGTGCCCAGCTGCTCATGAGGCTCCCAGGAGGCATGGCAGGTTCTAGCCCTGGCCTGCCACCCCAGCAGAGCCTCACAACAAGCCAGACCACCCTTCCCTACCCCATGGGTGTTGGAGGACAGGTTTAGCTATTCTGGGAGTTTTGTTGTTTTGCCCACTCCCAGCTTAATCTATTTAAGTCAAGGTTCATTCTAATGAGACCTCTCTTCTATGTAAACACTGCTAGAGGGTGTGGCAGTTACAGAAATCACCTTGATTGAATAACTTCTGACTTATACATCTACTAAGACTTCTATGTTTTCTATTTGGGCACAGCTCCTCATTATACCCACTGCACCCAGTGTGGGACAGTTAGAATTTACCAGGAGACTACCACCCTGGCTACGCTGAGACTATAGGAAGACTATAGGAAGAATCATGCTAGTTTGCTCTAAGCAGGTGATTGTGACCCTTTCAGTACACGAGAACAAGATACTCAGAATCACCCTGGTGCAGATAATAATAAGAAGGACCTTGTGGGTACCATCTAGATTACATGAAGCTCATGAAGTTAAGATGTATTACTTTATACCAGCCCCCTCTCTCCAGTGTTTTACATAAGAGATAATCTTGGTAGAAAGGATTAGACCTTGGCAAAACCTTTGTTTATACCTACAATAGGGTCTGGCACTACACTCTGTTTAGAGTTCTTTGCTGACATGACCCTCCTGGTTGGATTACTTTGGTGTATATAAGGGGCTGACTTGAGGCCCCTTCACGCTTGGACCTTTTAGCTTTCGGCTTTTGGCTCCTGTGGCTTTTTGGCTCCTCGGTCTTTTGCTTTTGGCTTTTGGCTTTTTGCTCTTTGGCCCTTTTCTTCTTATGGGTAGGACTCATCTCGGGTGAGATCTTCTCTCTTTGGTGGGAGACTTAGACTCTTTTGTATGGTCTAAGTTCGGACCAGAGCTAAAGTTTGTTCATTATATTGGATTGCTGTGAAAGAGCTTTTGTACTATTAAAATCCTTTTTGTGGAACTGCACCAGACTCCTGAGTTTTTATCTGTTCTCCTGGCGTCCTTGGAGGTAGAAGAGAACCTCTGTCCTGACACTGTCGGGGACCCCTGCAGCCTTCCCCAACACATGGGGGCCGCCATTTTCCACATCCGGACTTCCCTCGTCACCCAACTCCATTCAGCAGACCGGACTATCACAGCCCGGCTCGTGGTGGCCGCTAGCAGCCTCATGGTTCATCAATAAATGCTTTATTTAGAGGTGACTATAACACTATGCCACCTGCACAGCAAGCTGGGCAAGCTGCTCGTGCAGTATTTGATATGCCAAATACCAGTAACATTTATATTAGGTCATTCCTGTGACCTAATATAATGGTTTGAGGCTCTTTATGTTCCTGGAGCAAGCGAATGCATTTGGGTTCTACTAGCATGAGACAGGACATATGGAGATATTACTAGTGCCCGCTCTAGCAAATAGATGATTAAAGGAAGATAGTGATAGTGAATGAATGCAGTCATTCTATATCTGTCCTTTTCCTTCTGACTAATTTCACTCAGCATGATAGTCTCCATGTCCATCCATTTGAGGGTAAATTTCATAATTTCTTTTCTTCTGACAGCTGCATAGTATTCCATAGTGTAGATGAACCACAGTTTCTTTAGCCAGTCCTCTGTTCTCAGGCATTTAGGTTGTTTCCAGATTCTAGCTATAGTGAATACCGCAGAGATGAATAAAGAAGTACAGATAGTGTTTATTCTATGTGTTTTTCAGTCTCTCTGGTAAATACCCAGGAATGCTATTGCTGGATCAAATGGGAGCTCAATATCTAGTTTTCGGAGGAATGCCCAAATTGTTTTCCAAATGGGCTGGACCAGTCGACACTCCCACCAACAGTGGATGAGAGTCCCTTTTTTCCCCCACATCCACACCAGTACCGGTTGTTCTTGCTGTTTTTGGATTTGTGCCAGTCTCTGTGGTGTAGATGGTACCTCATTGTTGTTTTATTTGCATCTCCCTGATGATTAAAGATGAAGAGCACTTTTTCTTATGCCTTTTCGCCATTTCTTCTTTTTTGGAAGCTTCTGTTTATTCTTTTCCCCCATTTTTTGATGGGGTTGGCTGTTTTTTCTTGTGAAGTGCTACCAGTGCCTGATATATCCTGGATATTAACCCCTTGTCAGATGGGTATTGGGTGAATATCCTTTCCCACTCTGTGGATTTTCTTTGTATCTTGGTCACCATTTCTTTTGAGGTGCAGAAGCTTTTCAATTTTATATAATCCCATTTGTTTATCTTTGCTTCCATTTGCTTGGTCAGTGGGGTGTCATCTTTAAAGATACTTTTAGTTTCAATGTCGTAGAGCATTTCTTCTATGTTTTTTTGATGTACCTTATAGATTCATGTCTGATGTTGAGATCTTTAATCCATTCTGATCAGACTTTTGTGCATGGCGTTAAAAAGGAGGTCTGAGTTCATTTTTTTACATGTAGCTGCCCAATTTTCCCAGCACTATTTGTTGAAGAGGCTTTCTTTGCTCCACTCAATATTTTTTTGCTCCTTTATCGAAGATTAAGTGGTTGTATATTTGAGAGTGTGTTTCAGGATATTCAGTTCTATTCCATAAGTCTACGGGTCTGTTTCTATATCAATACCACACTGTCTTAATTACAACTGCTCTGTAGTAGAGCTTGAGGTTGGGGAAAGTGATACCTCCCATCTTCTTTTTCTCAAGGATTGCTTTAGCTATTTGTGGGGGTTTATTATTCCATACAAATTTCAGGAGTGTTTGTTCAATTTATTTGAAGAACATCATGGATATCTTTATAGGGACCGCATTGAATCTGTATAAAGCTCTAGGGAGTATTACCATTTTGATAATGGTAATCCTTCCAATCCATGAGTAGGGAATGTGTCTCCATTTCCTCAGGTCTTCTTTTATTTCCTGAAGTAATGTTTTGTAGTTTTCTTTATAGAGATTTTTACATTCTTTGTCAAACTGATTCCTAAGTATTTGATTTTCTGTGGCTCAATTGTGAATGGGATAGTTTCTTTTAATGTCCCTTTCTTCTCTCTTTCGCTGTTTGCATATAGGAAGGCCATTGACTTTTGGGTATTGATTTTGTACCCTGCCACTCTACTATAGGAATGTATTATTTCTAGGAGCCTCTTCGTTGAGAGTATCAGGTTTTCCAGGCATAATATCATGTCATCTGCAAATAGTGATAACTTGGCTTCTTCCCTTCCTATCCGGATGCCCTTAATGTCTTTTTTCTTCCCTGATTGCTATGGCAAGTACTTCCAGTACTATATTGAATAGAAGTGGTGAGAGTGGGCAGCCTTGTCTTGTCCATGATCTTAAGGGGAAGGCTTTCAGTTTTTCCCCCATTGAGAATGATGCTCACTGTGGGCTTGTAGTAGATGGCCTGGATTATCTTGAGGAAGATGCATTCGATCCCCATTTTACAGAGAGCTTTTATCATGAACGGGTGTTGAATCTTGCCAAATGCCTTCTCTGCATCTATTGATATGATCATATGGTTTTTATTTTTTTTTTGTTGATATGATGTATTATGTTGATTGACTTGCGGATGTTGAACCATCCTTGCATTGCCGGGATGAATCCCACTTGGTCATGGTGTATAATCTTTTTGATGACTCTTTGGATTCTATTTGCTAGTATTTTGTTGAAGATCTTAGCATCTGTATTCATCAGGGAGATTGGTCTGTAGTGTTCCTTTTTCTGTGACTTCTCTGTCTGCTTTGTGTATCAGGGTGATATGTGCCTCGTAAAAAGCTATTGGGGAGTGTTTCTGTTTCTTCAATTTGCTGGAAGAGCTTAAAAAGAATTGGGAGTAGATCCTCTTTAACGGTTTTGTAGAATTAACTGGTGAATACATCTGGACCTGGGCTTTTGTGTTTGGGGAGACTTTTGATTACCGATTCCATCTCCTCGATGGAAATAGGTTTGTTGAGGTATTCCAAATCTTCTTGTTGCAGACTTGGGAGACTAAAGGAATTCAGGAATATGTCCATTTCTTTC
>JAJIBD010027249.1:0-18364 GCA_021461705.1 Cryptotis parvus | reverse complement strand
TTCTTGGTAATACAGTATTCCAGCACCCATCCCTCCACCAGTGCCCCATTTCCACCACCAATGTACCTCCCTCCCCCCCCCCGTCCCCCCAGGCCGCCTTAATAGCAGGTACCCCAGTTTTCCTCTTTCTCTCTCTATCTCTCTCTGTCTCTGCATCTCTCTCCCTCTTATTTTACACATTGTGGCTAGCCCTGCAGATATTTAGAGTTTATCACTTAAGTCTCTTTGTGTATATTCAGTGGTGAGTTTTAATCTGCCATTACCATTTCCCCATATTTAGTAAAACACTGGTATCTATTTATATCCTATTAATGAATGCAGTCATTCTATATCTGTCCTTTTCCTTCTGACTAATTTCACTCAGCATGATAGTCTCCATGTCCATCCATTTGCAGGTAAATTTCATAATTTCATCCTTTCTGACAGCCGCATAGTATTCCATAGTGTAGATGAACCACAGTTTCTTTAGCCAGTCCTCTGTTCTCGGGCATTTAGGTTGTTTCCAGATTCTAGCTATAGTGAATAGCGCAGAGATGAATAAAGAAGTACAGATAGTGTTTCTGCTATGTGTTTTCGGTCTCTAGGGTATATTCCCAGGAGTGCTATTGCTGGATCAAATGGGAGCTCAATATCTAGCTTTCGGAGGAATGCCCATATTGTTTTCCAAAAGGGGTTGGACCAGTCGGCACTCCCCACCAACAGTGGATGAGAGTCCTTTTTTCCCCCACATCCACGCCAGCACCGGTTGTTCTTGCTGTTTTGGTATGTGTGCAGTCTCTGTGGGGTGAGATGGTACCTCATTGTTGTTTTGATTTGCATCTCCCTGATGATTAAAGATGAAGAGCACTTTTTCATATGCCTTTTGGCCATTCGAATTTCTTTCTTTTTGGAAGCTTCTGTTCATTTCTTCTCCCCATTTTTTGATGGGGTTGGCTGTTTTCTTCTTGTGGAGTGCTACCAGTGCCTGATATATCCTGGATATTAACCCCCTTGTCAGATGGGTATTGGGTGAATATCCTTTCCCACTCTGTGGATTGTCTTTGTATCTTGGTCACCGCTTTCTTTTGAGGTGCAGAAGCTTTTCAATTTTATATAATCCCATTTGTTTATCATTGCTTCCATTTGCTTGGTCAGTGGTGTGTCGCCTTTAAAGATACTTTTCGCTTCCATGTCGTAGAGTGCTTCTCCTATGTTTTCTTCGATGTACCTTATAGATTCATGTCTGATGTCGAGATCTAGAATCCATTTTGATCTGACTTTTGTGCATGGCGTTAGAAGGAGGTCTAAGTTCATTTTTTACATGTAGCTGCCCAGTTTTCCCAGCACCATTTGTTGAAGAGGCTTTCTTTGCTCCACTTAATATTTTTTGCTCCTTTATCGAAGATTAAGTGGTTGTATATTTGTGAGTGCGTTTCAGGATACTCAGTTCTATTCCATAGGTCTACGGGTCTGTCTCTATACCAATACCACACTGTCTTAATTACAACTGCTCTGTAGTAGAGCTTCGAGGTTGGGGAAAGTGATACCTCCCATCTTCTTTTTCCCAAGGATTGCTTTTAGCTATTCGTGGGGTTTATTATTCCATACAAATTTCAGGAGTGTTTGTTCAATTTCTTTTAAGGAAGAACATCATGGGTATCTTTATAGGGACCGCATTGAATCTGTATAAAGCTCCTAGGGAGTATTACCATTTTGATAATGTTAATCCTTCCAATCCATGAGCAGGGAATGTGTCTCCATTTCCCTCAGGTCTTCTTTTATTTCCTGAAGTAACGTTTTGTAGTTTTCTTTGTAGAGATCCTTTACATTCTTTGTCAAACTGATTCCTAGGTATTTGATTTTCTGCGGTGCACATGTGAATGGGATAGTTTCTTTAATGTCCCTTTCTTCTCTTTCGCTGTTTGCATATAGGAAGGCCATTGACTTTTGGGTATTGATTTTGTACCCTGCTACTCTACTATAAGAATGTATTATTTCTAGGAGCCTCTTGGTAGAGAGTTTTGGGTTTTCCAGGTATAATATCATGTCATCTGCAAATAGTGATAACTTGGCTTCTTCCCTTCCTATCTGGATGCCCTTAATGTCTTTTTCTTCCCCTGATTGCTATGGCAAGTACTTCCAGTACTATATTGAATAGAAGTGGTGAGAGCGGGCAGCCTTGTCTTGTCCCTGATCTTAAGGGGAAGGCTTTCAGTTTTTCCCCATTGAGAATGATGCTCGCTGTGGGCTTGTAGTAGATGGCCTGGATTATCTTGAGGAAGGTTCCTCCAATCCCCATTTTACGGAGAGCTTTCATCATGAACGGGTGTTGAATCTTGTCAAATGCCTTCTCTGCATCTATTGATATGATCATATGGTTTTTATTTTTCTTTTTGTTGATATGATGTATTATGTTGATTGACTTGCGGATGTTGAACCATCCTTGCATTCCCGGGATGAATCCCACTTGGTCATGGTGTACAATCTTTTGATGACTCTTTGGATTCTATTTGCTAGTATTTTGTTGAAGATCTTAGCATCTGTATTCATCAGGGAGATTGGTCTGTAGTTTTCCTTTTTTGTGACATCTTTGTCTGCTTTGGGTATCAGGGTGATATGTGCCTCGTAAAAGCTATTTGGGAGTATTTCTGTTTCTTCAATTTGCCGGAAGAGCTTAAAAAAAGAATTGAGAGTAGGTCCTCTTTAAAGGTTTTGTAGAATTCACTGGTGAATCCATCTGGACCTGGGCTTTTGTGTTTGGGGAGACTTTTTGATTACCGATTCTATTTCCTCGATGGAGATAGGTTTGTTGAGGTATTCCAAATCTTCTTGTTGCAGACTTGGGAAGCTATAGGAATTCAGGAATTTGTCCATTTCTTCTAGGTTCTCTTGTTTCGTGGCATACAGGCTCTCATAGTAATCTCTGATGATCTTTTGAATTTCTGTGTTTTCAGTTGTGATGTCCCCGTTTTCATTTCTGATTCTATTTATTTGGGTTCTCTCTTTTCCTTTTCTTACAAGTCTTGCAAGTGGTTTGTCAATCTTGTTTATTTTTTCAAAGAACCAGCTTTTGGTTTCGTTGATCTTCTGGATTGTTTTTTGACATTCCATCTCATTGATTTCTGCTCTAAGTTTTATTATTTCTTTCTTTCTGCTTGGGTTGGGCTCCTTTTGTTGATCACTCTCTAAGATCTTAAGTTGGGAAGTCAGACTGTTTATGATGGCCTTTTTCTTCTTTTCTGATGAATGCCTGAAGAGCTATGAACTTGCCTCTTAACACTGCTTTTGCTGTATCCCACAAGTTCTGGTAATTCGTGTCTTCAGTCTCATTTGTTTCCAGGAATCTTTGGATTTCCTCTTTGATTTCTTTTATGACTTGCTGGTTGTTCAGCAGTGAGCTGTTTAGTTTCCAGGTACTTGGTATTGGTCTCCGTTTTTGTGTACAATTAACTTCTATTTTCAGTGCATCATGGTCTGAAAAAATAGTTGGCACAATTTCTATCTTCTTGATTTTATGGAGGTATGATTTATGGCTCAGCATGTGATCTATTTTCGAGTATGTTCCATGTGCACTGGAGAAGAAAGTGTATTCAGCTTTTTTGGGGATGAAATGTCCTGTATATGTCTACCAGCCCTCTTTCTTCCATCTCTTCTTTTAGGGCCAGTATTTCCTTGGTAAGTTTCAATCTTGTTGATCTATCCAGGGTTGATAGAGCAGTGTTGAAGTCTCCAACTACAATTGTGTTGCTGTCAATGTCTTCTTTGAAGTCTATTAGTAGTTGTTTTAGGTATTTTGCTGGCCCCTCGTTGGGTGCATATATGTTTAATAGCGTGATTTCTTCCTGATATATGCATCCCCTTGACTATTAAGAAGTGACCTTCACTGTCCCTTCTGACCTTCTTCAGCCTGAAGTCTATGTTGTCAGATACCAGTATGGCTACCCCAGCCTTTTGGATGGGTTGTTTGAGTGAAGGATTGTTTTCCAGCCTTTTATCTTGAGCCTGTCTTTGCTCCGATTGTTCAGGTGTGTTTCTTGAAGGCAGCAGAATGTCGGATTCAATTTTGTGGATCCATTTTGCCACTCTGTGTCTCTTAACTGGTGCATTTAGACCATTGACATTGAGAGAGATTATTGTCATGGGATTTTGTGCCATCTTTCTGTATAGGTTGGTTGTTCTTTTGGGTTATGTCTCGTCTTATAGTAGATCATTCAGTCCTTCTTTTTAAGGTTGGTTTTGATTTTACAAAGTTCCTAAGCTGTTGTTTATCCAAGAAGTTGTATATCTGTCCTTCAAATCTGAGTGAGAGTTTAGCTGGATAAAGAATTCTTGCTGAGGCGTTCATTTCATTAAGTTTTTTTACTATATCCCACCACTGCCTTCGGGCTTGGAGGGTGTCTTCTGAGAAGTCTGCTGAAAGTCGAATGGATGCTCCTTTGTATACAATTTCCTTCTTTGATCTTGCTGCCTGAAGAATTCTGTCTCTGTCTATGGCATCCATTACTTTGACTAGGATGTGTCTTGGGGTCTTTCTATTGGGGTCTCTTCTTGCTGGTACGCGTCGGGCTTCTTGGATCTGGATGCCTTCATCCTTTAACTCCGGGAACTTTTCAGCCAGGATGTTTTTAACTGTTTTAATTTCCTTGGGGTTACTTTCCTGTCCCTCTGGGACTCCGATGATTCTTATGTTGTTCCGCCTGGCTTCATCCCATTGTTCTCTGTTCCGTTGCTGATCCATTTTCCGATCTTTTTCCATCTTATGTAGTTCTCTGAGTGCTTTCTGCAGCTCATCTTCAGTCTCACTGATTCTCTCTTCCGCTGCTGTCATCCTACTGTTGAGAGCCCCGATTGTGTTTTTCATTTCATCTACTGAGTTTTTAAGCGATAATATTTCTATTTGCATGGTTCTCATTTCTGCTCTCATTTCCTCCCGTAGTTTATTGACTGCCCTTTCAACTGCTTCGTTTATGTTCTCCTGTATTTTATTGGACATCTGCTCAATTTTTTTCGTTGAGCTCCTTAAACATCCTACCAATTTCTTCCTCTAATTTCATTGTCAGAGTGATCATGCACATCTGTATTCTTTTTGATTCTTCACGGTCGATTCCTTCATCTGTTCTTCGAGCTGGGGATCTGCGTTGTTTTCCCCATGGTGTTGTGGTGTTCAGGGATAGATTCCTCTAGTGTACTGTTTCTTTTTTCTTTGAGGGTATTACCTTCCCTTGGTGTTGAATTTCCTAGTTTTGGTATTAATAAGCGGCCGCCTGCCCGCCCGGCCAGCCGCACACCCCAGGGACTCTACCTGAGATGCAGACAGGCCGGTGTGAGAGTTCAAAATGACGGTTTACTTCCCGTTTCCGCTCGGACTTCTGGGGGGTTGTAGTTCCACCTTCTGCCGAGACCTGGGGCTCTACCACAGCCCCAGGCGCCCGCCCCGGCCAGCCGCACACCCCAGGGACTCTACCTGAGATGCAGACAGGCCGGTGTGAGAGTTCAAAATGACGGTTTACTTCGGTTTCGCTCCAGACTTCTGGGGTTGTAGTTCCACCTTCTGCCGAGAACCTGGGGCTCTACCACAGCCCCCAGGCGCCCCCCCCGGCCAGCCGCACACCCCAGGGACTCTACCTGAGATCTACCATAATATTTTATAGGTTGATGTTAGAAGGAGTCTCCTGAAGGGCTGCAAATTAAATCATTATAGAATTCTTAATATAGTTTTTGTTCTAGTGTTTTGTCTTGTTTGGGGACACACCCTGCGATGAACAGGGCTTACTCCTAGCTCTGTGCCCAGGGATCACTCCAGGCAGGTCTCTGGGCACCATATGTTGTGCCACAGATACAGCATGGGCTGGTTATGTGCAACGTGAAGCTACCTTACCTTATCCTCTCTGTATACATCTTTAAGCGTTCTATTGAGGTAATAATGGCTTTCAAGAGTATGTTTGTAGGGGAATGATGCAACCATATAGTAACTTATCACCAAAATGATTCTATCTACTGACCACTATCCACTAGTTCCTTGAGCCCACATCCCCAACTTGGTATCACCAGTTTTGTGGTCAGAGATGAAGCACTTATCTTCATTGAACACTGTTTTTCTTTCATTGAACTCTATTTGTTTATCTTTGTAAACTAAATATGAGTGAGATCATCCAGTATTTGTCTTTTCTTCAACATATTATGCTTAGAACTTTCTCCAATTCCTCTCATAGGTGCCACAGATGGCAAGATTCCATCTTTCTAATGGCAGACTAGTATTGTAGTACATGTAAATGTATATATTTATATAAAAAATATATATAAATAGATATATAAGTATTGCACATATATAAGTATTGTAGTACATATAAATATATATTTATATATAATATATTTATATATAAAATACATATATTTTATATATATTTGTATATAAAATATATATATTTATATATAATATATATTTATATATAATATATAAACATATATATATATATGTACTACAATACATATATATATATAGTAGGCAGTCTTTTTTTGCTTTTTGTGTCACACCCAGATTTTCAGGGTTATTTCAGGCTCTTTGCTCAGGAATTACTCCTGGCAGTGCTCATGGGACCATATGGGATGCCAGCAATCAAACCTGGGTAGGCAGCCTGCAAGGCAAATACCCTATCTGCTATGCTATCGCTCTGGCCCTATATGAGCAGTCTTTACTCACTGATTTGTTAAAAGGCACCTGGGTTGCTTCCAAATCTTGGCAAGGTATGCATGTTTAGCAAATAAAGATTTTTGCCTTCTTTTGGATAAATACCTAGAGTTAAAATTCCTGAGTCACGTGATAGTGGTATTTTTATTTTTAATTTTGGTTTGGAGTCACACCCAGCATGGCTGAAGCCTAACTCCTGACTCTGGGTTTCTGTGCAGGCAGTGCTCTGGGCCCATATGTGCTGCTGGGGATCAAGTGTGAGTTGGTCATGTGCAAGGCAAGTAGCCTTACCATTGTGCTATCTCTCCAGCCCCTAAAGTTTTAGCTTTTAAAACTCCACGCTATTCTTTTCATAAGTTAAACCAGTATACATTCCCAACAGTGTGAGGGGGTTTTCTCCATAGCCTTGCCAGTCCTGTTTTCTAGCCATTTGGATACATTCTACTTTCATTACTGTGAGGTGATATTTCATTAAATTTTGATTTGTGTTTCATTGATATTAAGTAGAAATGAGCTTTTTCTTCTTTCTTATGTCTTTTGATCATCTATATGTCTTCTTTGGAAAACTGTGTAACTTGCTCTTCTGCCAGTTTTTATGATTTTTTTCCCTTTAGTTGCTGAGTTTTAGGAGTTCTTTATATCTCTTGAATATTAGATTTTGTTAAAATGTATGGTGTGCAAATATTGGGAGGGCACCTTGCATTCGGAGAGGTAACGCGTGAAGAGCCGAGCTAGTGTATTGATGAGTACCGATGGCAGATTCTTCAGGTGTTCGGGTCTGACTTTGTCTGGGCCTGGTGCTCTTCCCTTCTTTACCGACGAGATGGCATGTCGAATTTCAGAAGGGAGAACGTTGGGAATGACATATCCATCCTGTGGAATTTGGTATGTGGGCAGGTGGATGTGTCTATCAAAGAGATTTGAGTAGAAGTCCTGGATAATCTTCTCCATTTCCTTTCTGGAAGATGTGATAGATCCATCAGGGCATCGGAGGGCATTCATCTTGGTCTTATAGTTGGCGAAGGACTGGCAGGCAGTGCGAATGTTTTTCCGGCTTCTGCTGCATCTTCCAGCATTTCTGCTCTTCTGTCTTTGAGGTCTTCTTTTATTGCTTCTCTGCACCGTTTAGCAAGCTTGGATGTTAGACTAGTTAGATCTTACCAGCATATTTGCCTGGCCACGTTGGATCTCTAAGTAATTAGACCAGAAAGAAATGCTGTTTGCCTCCAAGCAAGCAAGCATGGCTCTCTGATAACTCAAAGGCAACTAAAATACAAAACTACCGTGAAGTAGACGAGACTCTTGTGAAGGCTTGGAGAAATATTTAACTGGCATTAGTATAGTCTTTGGTACAGAGACATGCCATCTCAGAAACCCCTTCTCTACCCTATAAAGGCATTTCCAGGCAGTGCTTGGCTCAAAACATTAGCATATAAAAGGGCCTAGGTGATTATGGTCCCCCGAGCACCACCAGGAGTAATTCCTGAGTGCAGAGCCAGGAGAAACCCCCTGAGCATTGCAGGGTGTGACCCAAAAAAGCAAAAAAAAAGAGGGTGGCCACGTAAGGTGCTGGGAGAAATTACCTGAGGGCATTTGACTCTCCCCTGCTTCCCATAATAGTGGGAGGTCTGAGTTGCAGGGGTATAGAACTAGGTTGCTTCTTCTCTGCTCTCTCTCTCTTTTGGGCTGTCTTTTGGGGCTTGCACTCTTCTTGGGACTCTTGTCTTTGTCTCCTCTCTACAGGGCCTTAACACGTGGTGGCCGCCATCTTGGCCTACACGTGGCTGTGGTTCTAGCTGGGAATCCTAAGCACCGGGTTTTTCCTATTGCTGATTTGTATCCTGAACCTGTGATAAGTAAAGCCTTTTAAAACTGCATCGGATTCCTGAGTCTTCATCCATTCCCTGCTGGCCGGAGGTAGAAGGGAACTTGCTTCCCGGCACTGTTGGGGGACCCTGGCAGCAGTCCAGTTAGCCCTAACCAACTAGTTATCTAAATATCCAAGATGTGTAAAATAAAGGAGGCTCATTGAAGAAAGTGTAAAATAAAGACTCTAGTCATGTGGCTGCCCACGTGTTCGAATTGCTGTCTTTAAAGATGATGCCTTTTGATATGGGTACCTTGGCACATCAAGCTTGAATCAGGTCTATATATTACCAAAAAAAAGGGAGTCAACTCTGGCTATTTACAATACATGTATCAAATAGAAAACTAGATGACTTTGAGCATAGAGTTGCTCAGATATTCATTCTATTAAAGCTCTTTCCAGATCTTGTAGCTGAACATTAAAATTGCAAATAAAAAAAGTGTAATTTCTTTTTAGCTCATCTCTTAGAAGATGAGCATTCAAGGTCTACATTTTCCTCAAGAGCTATATATCCAAGAAACTTTTTTTCAGGTTTTAAATTTATTTTTCATGTTTTCTCTCTCATCACTTTACAACTGTTCTGCTAAATTAATAAAAAATCATTTTTCTCCCAAATTACATTTGATATTTGACTATCTCCACGTATTTTTTAAAACCTTAACAATATTCTTTCGTAACTATTTAATCTAGTCCATTACAAATTAAAAGTACATTTTTCTTTGATTTAGACCATTTCTAATGCATAGGTTATTTGTAGAGTTTTTGTTTACATCTTCTTACCTGATACTTATATGGCAGTATGACTGTCTTCACTGTCTTCCCGTTCATCATCGATTTGCTCGAGCGGGCCCCAGTAACATCTCCATATGTCCTGTCTCATGCTAGTAGAGCCCAAGGCATCTGCTTGCTCCAGGAACATAAAGAGCCTCAATCCATTCCGAATGAGGTCTATAATTGTTACTGGTATTTGGCATATATATCAAATACAACATGGGTAGCTTGCCAGGCTCTGCCGTGCAGGTAGCATACTCTTGTAGGCATCTCTAAGTCCAGCATTTATTGATGAACCATGCGCCACAAGCGGCAGCGTGGAGCCAGGCGCTGATAGGCTGGTTGGCCGGGTGGAGGTCTGACGAGAGAGAAGTCCGAATGTGGAAAATGGAGGCCCTCATGGAGTGGGGGGGTCGTCTGGCTTGTTGCGAGAGCTCTGCTGGATGGTGGGCCATGGCTAGAACCCACCATCCCCTCCCGGCGCCTCGTGAGCGGCTGGTCACAGGGAGAGCCAGTAGCAGCTCTGCCCCAAGTCTCGCGAGTCTCTGGACCGGCATACCTGAGTCGGATTTAAGAAAGAATGCTGCAGGGTGGAACTCGATGAGCCAGGTGCTGATAGGCTGGTCTGCTGGGTGGAGGTCTGACGAGAGAGAAGTGCGGATGTGGAAAATGGAGGCCCTCATGGAGTGGGGGTCATCTGGCTTGTTGCGAGGCTCTGCTGGGATGGTGGGCCAGGGCTAGAACCCACCAACCTTCCCGGCACCTCGTGAGCGGCTGGTCACAGGGAGAGCCAGTAGCAGCTCTGCCCCTATGTCTGCGAGCCAGATCGATAGCCCAGCGGGTAGGGCGTTTGCCTTGCACGCAGCCGGCCTGTGCCGGCCCGGGTTCGATCCCGGCATCCCATATGGTCCCCCGAGCACCGCCAGGAGTAATTCCTGAATGCAGAGCCAGGAGAAACCCTGAGCATTGCCGGGTGCGACCCAAAAAAAGCAAAAAAATAAATAAATAAATAAATAATAATACTTAAGCCCATTGCTCAAAAAACTTAAGAAAAAGATTCAAGTAATAGTGAGCAAACTGCATGCTTAGATTTAAGTGCATATGGCAGTATACATTAATTTATAAGTATCATGGATAAATCCCTAGGCCATAGTATATTTCTTAATATTTAAATCCTTCCAGTTACTTATTTTAAGGAAAGCTAATGTTGGAAATGGCAATTATTAATTTAATTATGTAATTAAAGAAAAGGAGTTACCAGAACGTTCTGTATATTCATAAAAAGGCGAAAAGATGTATAGTATACTATTACTAAAAAACATCATTGCTCTTATGAAATACATTACTGTACAATGACTGGGACACTATTATATAGTTTCATCAATAATTAAACTAAAAGTACTTGTTCTGAGAGACAAAGAGGATTGGAATCACAGTCTCATATTTTCAAGTGATCTTTAGTGTTCACTGAAATGTCTGTTATTACAGCCAATGTAACAGTAAAGGACTTTGAGGACCAGATGGGCTACTTTCAAGGTTATCTAGAAATTTACTGGTACATGTAAGAAGAATCCAGGAGTATGTTCTTGTTCAGAAATATTTAGAAAAATGAATTAAAATGGGTTTTGTAGTTCTTAGTAATTGTGGGAAATAAAACAGGTTGCTTGAACACTGAATTTTACTTCTGATTTGAAATAAATGGCATAATTATCACCACCTTCCAGCACCATTGTGAGGACAATTTGAAGTAATTGTGTGAAAGGCATATGACAATTATATTAGTGTTACTAGTAGAATACTAATGCCAATTGTGTTATCTCAAAAGAAATGGTCATTAAAAAGCTTTGATAAAAAAACAGAATATTATAGTGGCCTATCAGAATACTTTTCTTTTTACCAAAATTAAAAAATGACTGATACAGATATCCCCTTTGTTCTCAGATTACCTTACAAACAGGAAATTGTTTCTTGCAAATCAATACTTACACTAGCTCAAAACTATAACTCAAACAGCTGTTTCCTCTACCTTAAATAGAAATAGCTGTACCACTGAAATGTGAGTATATTCTATGTGACTGATAGTTTTTTCCTAAAGCTATAACTGAGTTCATTGGATAAAGGTTAATTGCTAACTTGTGGAGTGCTAATGATGCCGTATTGATGAGATTACGACATCACTGATAGAGAAAACTCTCCTAACAGCAATGGAAGCTACAGGGAAGCTCTAAATAATAGCTATTGATTTGTTTCTCTGAAGACCACTAAGTAGTACAAACAACTTTGAAAAATACAAATTATCCATAGTTTCCATTGTTTTTTTTATAATTAATGTCTTTTACTTCTAAATTTCTACCCTTGTAGCCTATTATTATTTTCATAATTATATATCTCAGAATAAGTAGTTTATACCTTAGAGAAATACCACAAATTATTTTCTTTCCTTTTATTGTATTGCCTCTCTTCTGCAGAGTGTGTTATAAAGCATAATAATAAAATTGTTGCTATTGAGCCTCATAACTTTAAGGCAAATGAAGCTCCAAAGGAGTGGTAGACTTAAAATGCTTTAAAACTGGTTTTAAATCAGTTAACTGCAGAAAATGTCCCGTGGGACTAATTGCTGGTAGGCTTCACTCTTTACCACATTATGCTCTAGGATTTATTCCCATTATTTTTTGTCCCATCTGTCAGATCAACCCCTACTCTCTCTTCGACTTCCTCCAATATTCTATCTTCACTACCCTTCGCCACGTGTGGACCGAGTGATGACACTTTGAACCCTGGTTACGCAGGTCCACTGATTTCTCATCTCCAGAATCCCTGGAACCCATAACAAAAGACGCCCTACTTCACCTTGGTGCTGGTTATCCAACCTCGTCCCCAAACCTCCTTTACTTCAATATAAATTCACCCCAAAACACAGGCTGCAAAATCTTCTTCTTGCATCTTCCTTGCAAGTGGCTGACCCAGGCACACTTCTGGACCCTCCATATGGAGCCGGGAGCTTTACAGGGTGATGCCTGATCATCCCCAGGTGTGGTCCAAAACCCAAAAAGAAAGAGAGAAAAGACTGCTCCCCCAATTTCTTAGGTCAGCATGGCACTATTACATAAAAGGACATAAACAGAAAAGACCAAAAACCCAACTTATAAGGTGTTTTGTCTTCAATCTACTGTAATATCCTCTGTAGGTGATAAAGAACACAATAGTTCATCAATGGATCTATGGTGATGGTGACATTACAAAAGGATACAGATGAGGCCCCTGGTGATAAAATAAAGTTAAGAAAAAATTGCCTAGACCTGAATTAGCCCAAAGGCATAAGAACAACATCCCTTTAAGATGCAAATAGGGAGCTCTTGGGAGATGGAGAAAAAAAGAGCCACAGCAGAGCCTGGCAAGCTACTGGTGGTGTATTCCATATGCCAAAAACAGTAACAATAATGAACCTCATTCCCAATGAATGGAGACATTACTGGTGCCCACTCGAGCAAATCAATGAACAATGGGGAAAACAAGTGACAAGTGACACAGATGCAGGAACTGAGGCACCACCCAGAAAAGCACTGAGGCCCAGAAAAGGGAGACTTTTCAAGAGAATTTAAAGGTTGTGCTAAGAATATAAAAAGAGAGAGTCTGTTTTAGCCTGAGACAACAGCTAGATTAAGTTTTCTGTATGCAGATTACTCCAGGTCAAGACAATTCAGATTTGAAAACCTACTATAAAATCAACTTTGCGATAAACATATGGGGCTCATTCTTCACCCAGGCAGGCTGGCATAACATCCTGCGATGTAATTCCTGTCTTTTTACTTTAGGGCTCATTCTCCACATTGGAGATTAGTTCAAATGGAATTTTTAAAATGTGATTTTTAAATGTGTGCTGCAGGTTTTAGCTCTGGGAAATCCATATTCTTTTTATTCTTTCCTGAATGTGCGTGTGTTTGTGTGAGTGTGTGTGTGTGTGTGTGTAGCGCTCACATTCTCTAAGTAAATTTCTTAAAACTACTTTATTTTAAGATACACACACACCAAAAAAAACCCTCATTATCTGGACCCCTCCCATGTATCTGCAGTAATAGTATAAGACACCATAACATCCACTTATTGACCTGTGCTTCCATTTTTTCTTGCGTATCATAGCACGCATGGTATGCCACCTTGCAGTATGCCACCTGCACGGCAAGCCTGGCAAGCTGCTCGTGTCGTATTTGATATGCCAAAGACTAGTAATATTTATATTAGGTCATTCCCATGACCTAATATAATGGTTTGAGGCTCTTTATGTTCCTGGAGCAAGCGGATGCCTTTGGGTTCTACTAGCATGAGACAGGACATATGGAGATATTACTGGTGCCCGCTCTAGCAAAATAGATGATGAACGGGAAGATAGTGATAGTGACCATAGCCCAGTATTATTAATACTTTAGCATGAAGTGTTACTGCACCACACCCACCACCTGACTGCCTATATCCTTCTTCACTTTCCCTTCTCCTCTGCCCTCTCACTCCTTCCCTCCAACCCAGCATCAGCGCGTCATGCACACACACACACACACACACCACACACACACACACACACACACACACACACACCCTCTCCCCCCATCTGACACTTCCTGTTCTGTAGACAGGGTCTCAGAGTTTCTCTCACTGCTCATGGTGCACTTTCTCTCTGAGGGGATCCAACTTTTTTGCTGGGCCCATTAGTGCCAGTACTAGCGCCAGTAAGAGTCTTATTGGCCACAATTCCCATGTCCACAAGGTGGCCCAGCATTTATGCTATTTTTTGGCTACTTGGGTGAGTGACAGATTCCTTTGACCCACATCTTAATTTTATTCCTTCCTAAGAATTCATTGCCAGGGATCCCCATCTGTCTGCTTGCTTCATTGCCATAAGAGGTGCACCTGTGGACTTTCCGAGACCTTTTCTCTTGCCTGGAAAACAGGCGAGAGAAAACATAAGCAGAGAAAACATAAGCAGAGAAAACATAAGCAGCTTGTTTTGTTTATTGCAGCCTATGTAAAGGTTCTTTGTTAGTGTGAACATAGATTTTTTTTTTTTGACGCTGCTGGGTTCTTGAGGATTATATGAAAGATTTGTATACAGAACTCCAGAATATTAAGAAGTTAGTTTATAAACAGTGTAACTAGATGGGTCCGAGTCCCTTCTCCACATATCCAGGACTCTGCCTCTACTCTCCTTTACTATCTGTCTCACAATGCCCGGTCTAGTGTATGATATATGTGTTCTTGTCACTGGGCCTCTCTTTGACTGTATCTTAATGGCTCCCTGACACATTTGCTTTCCTTAGTCTCTGACCATGTACATGTGAGTATGGGTAGATCCATGAACTCCGTACCTGTCAAGATCCATGATCTCTGTACCTATCACTAGGGCTCAAAACTGTACCCCAGCAGTTTCTGTCATCTTTGCTTTCCTAGTCTCTGGCCACAGCTCTGGTGCTTGAGGGGAGACTCCTGCCTTCAGCACCTTGCCTTTTTATCTAAGGCATCCAAGGCGGTCTGAATTTAAGCTGCCCTAGGTATCTCTGAGCTCAGCCTATGTTCTGCCCTGTCCAGACACAGGCTGGGCATCCATGTGGCTGTGTGTATCTGTATGTATCTGTACTCAGCAAGTTTATCTGTGTATATCCGTATTTGACTGTATCTGTGTACACCCTGTACTCGGCAGACATCTGTATAACTGTGATGTAGGCAGGCAGACAGAGGGTCTCCAAGGCAATAAAGTTTCACCCTAAAAGCTGTCCAGATTCACCTGATTGAAACCAGAACTAAGACTTGATAAGACCCTCAGGAGACCCTAAGGAATCTGGATCAACCTGTCTCAGCCAGGCCCCCTAATCTGGTTACATTCCAAGACAGAAGCCCAGCAGGAACAGAGGTCTAGAAAAGGAGATTTTCAAGAAGACCACTCCCAAAGTCTACTCCCCCAGCAACAGGGCCCTAGAAACCTAGGTTGAAGCCCCATATGGCAGTAACTCTGGGGAGAAATTTATAAAAGCCGCCCTGACCAAAGAACAGCGGCACATGCTGCATGGGCACACGCTGCCTGAGCCCACATGGCCGAGCACATGTGGTGCCTGAGCACGTGTGTCACCTGCATCTCCCCTCTTGAGATGTGTACTCTCTATCTCTCTCTCTCACTTCCCCTCTTCCTTCCCTTTCCTGAAACCTCCGTAATAAAACCTCTGTTTTACTTCACTCGCTCGTCGAACTCCTGAAAAATTATTTTTCTGTGAGGAAGACAAGAACCCTGAGGAAACCCTGGGTAAGGCCTACGACTGACTTTCCTTTCCTGCAAAGAGCAGTTCCTCGCTCCAGCCTGAGTCCGTGAAACTTGGGTGGTGGATCAACTCCCAAGTGCCTAGAGATCAAGCGGGCTTCAGGTGTGGCTTGACGGCCACCTCGTGGGGCCAAGCTAAGGGCCAGCGCCATGCAGGG
Organism: Cryptotis parvus; assembly: GCA_021461705.1. Classification (NCBI taxonomy): domain Eukaryota; kingdom Metazoa; phylum Chordata; class Mammalia; order Eulipotyphla; family Soricidae; genus Cryptotis; species Cryptotis parvus. Next base: position 2,597 of record JAJIBD010027249.1, on the reverse strand, counting down.
GCTCATCACAGACTTTATCAATCCTTAGCCTGCCCAGAGGGTCCCAGGCGGCAGAGGCGCGTGGGAGAAGCGACCATCTCACTTCCCCCCGGCCTCACGTAGTTCCTCCCGTGAGACCTACTTGCATCAACCTCGTATTTATCTGTGGACAGGCAAGTCTTACCCGATCCTACGTAATGATTCAGGCGCCCATCCTGGAGCATGCAGAGCGTCAAGAGAAAGCAAGGAAAGTGTGGGACTAGCCGGAAGCTTGGTTATCTACTCTACTTCCTGCCCGCTAGAGGTGCTTCGTGTTCTTGGAGCAGACAGATGCCTGGGCTACACTGGCAAGGATAGGGACAAATGGAAATGTTCCTGGCCCCACTCGAAAGTAAATTGGTACGAACAACAGGATGCGTCAGGTGATCGCAGTGATCAATGACCTCCTGCCCCCACCCATCCATTATTTATGTTGACCTGACTCCTAGCTGAGATGTAAAATGACCAACCGAAAATACCTGGTGCTCTACACTCTGCTCCTACTGTATCAGTTATGCAGTATTCTCAAATACTTCAAAAACACACCAATAGTCAGAAAACTTTATGTGATCCCCCATTAGTTTGATCTTATTTTACTGAATTTATATAAGCTGAACCTTGTTATTAAACTTTATATGGTTCTCCAGCTGAAGGAACTTTCACAAGCTACAACTTTATTGGTTCCCAACAATTGAGTTCCCTGGCCCAGTTGACTATTTCTGAATAAATACCTTGGGCCTCCACTGAGCTTCCTCTAAGCAATACTATTCCAGAGAATGGTCCCTGGGAACCCCTGGGAAGCTTGAGGAAAGCAAATTTGTGAACCTTCCCATGTTTATCAAATACAAACGTGGGATTTTTATGTTCTTTATGTGATGCTAAAAGCACCCCTCAGGTTTTAGACCTGCGGATCAAAAGTAGCAGTAAAAATTAGGGCAAATTCTATTGGTTAAAATCGATGGACCAAAACCTAACTATTCGCTGGAGGCTCCATACCTAAACAGAGTATCATTTGAAGAAATGCAGACCTACCTCCCACCACTACTGACCTCAGTTTACTGAATTTTGAAACCGCTTCTGAAGCAGATCACCAGGTGGTTCTCAACAAATGAAATCTGAGACGCAGTAAGAGACTCCCCCTGAAAGAGGTAATGAAGGCCAAATGCACCTTTCTGGCTCAGAGTCACTTAGATAATTGTCAACGCACTTCCTGCTTTTTTAAGATAGCTAGAGCTTTAGGCAAAAGTCGCCTTTGATAAGAGGTGTTTAAGAGATGCCACGTTCCCCAGAGCTGCCTAAGGAGCTTCCTTATTAAGGTAAAATTCTGAGAAGGCTGACAGAGAGAGAGAGCCCCGGGCCATTGCTGACAGCTGCTCTGGGAAATGAATTTGCCTGGGGAAGTAAAAGCTAAAACTGAAATCCTTGAATGTGGTTGAAGGTTGATGAGGATAAGCACTGCTCTATTTTACTGTTTAATTCTCTAAGACTCCTGGGTAAATTCTGAATATTAATCCCAGTCAGCTGCTCCAGGTTTAGCCCTTCACCTAATAATATATTCTCCTTCCTTTCTATTCTCCATTGAGATCAGAGCTATTAGCTTTCTTCCCTTTCCTTTATCTGGAAATGGTGGGACTTTAGAGCTGAAGTCATTCCTCAATGATTTTTTTTCATGGTGAGGCCTTGAGCATTTTGCACCTCTTTAAGGTATTTTGTATCTTCACTTATAAAATAGGGTCTGGCAGAAACTGTTTCGTGCAGGGGGTTAATTATTATTTTCTCTTTTAAGAATCAAGGACAAACCTTGAAGTACATTTTAACTTCTAAATCTATTTTTACTAACCATGTTTTCATTTTGATTCCAAATGAATGAGTTGTGAGTCAAAGCTCACAGATTTCTTTCTCGAATTTTCCTAAACTTTGAAACTCTTTCCCCAGATTCCCCACTAATATCAAATGTAAATCTATTGCTAAAATCCCTGTAGTGGCCTTCAAACATCACCCTGCACCCTCAATTTGCTGTCCTTTATCTTTCATCTGCCAGCCAACACTGTAATACTAACTTACAGCTTATTGCCAAAGAAGTCACTGACAGTACATTTTACAAATGAGACCACTCTGGGATGCTAGATCAGATTTCCTGAAGTCAGACCAATGTTAGGAAGCACTCCCCCTTCATTATTTGCCATAGATCTGTCACTTTAGTCACCCAGGCTTTAGGATAAAATTTTGCTTTCCTACACACTGCTTTAGATGTGGAGACAAACACTCAAAGAAATTCTCACCACTGACCAAGTCCTGCTTTACATTTTTAAACTAACCTCTGATAGTTGGGATTTCACTTTTGCTTTCATTTTCAAAGGGCAAAAACCATGAAGCTATAAGGTAAGAATATTTAAAATCCATTATATGAAACCTGGAAACAACTTGCCTTAGAATCGGCGGCTGGTTATTTGTCATCTAACAAATGTTTAGACTCTGACCATAATTCTAGATGTGTTAGAGCAAAGTGAGACAGAATGATTAGGGAACTGAAAATAGAACAGGAGCCCCCATTCTTCGCATCCTTTGCACATGTCCAT